>VXBU01009946.1:72880-90068 GCA_013400315.1 Bombycilla garrulus | reverse complement strand
AAAGCAGGAAAAAAATCTTTCCAAAGAGGGAGGTTCTTGGCATAGTGTATTTAATCCAGGACAGACAGGTCAGGCTTTGAATTAGAGCACAGACATGGGAAATCTACCCACAGGAAATTACTATTCTTCCATGTAGTAGTAGTAGTAGTAGTAGTAGTAGTAGTAGTAGTAGTAGTAGTAGTAGTAGTAGTACCAAGGGAAGGTAATTAGGAATCTGGGTCGGTTGTCATAGAAACAGTATGAACATTACGCATAATTATTTTTAAAAGATAGAAAACACTTTAAGTCATATGAGAAGCAGAATAACTCAGTGGTATGAGGGCTACTTATTAGCTTAATTCCTGTTTTCCAGGTTCTAATTTGTGATTATTTGATTTTCAAGGTGAATTTAGGATGTATCCTTTCCTCTACTCTTCCAGAGAAATCAGTGTAGGAAGTGCAAGCATAGAGAAGGAGTAGGGAACTACAGAGAAGAATTCAGTGTGAGAGCCACATAGTCTGATAAATGTGCCTAGCACGCAGCTGGAGTGGAAAAAGGGTTGACATGTTTCTGTAGGCATATGTTACTGTAGCACCTATTTAGCATCTATTTAGCATAGTTCCATGTTTTTCCTTCTCACTGGTCCACCTGTTAGACTTAGAAATCAATCTGTCTGGTTTTCAAAGGTCTGAATAATACAAGCTGCAAAGACCAAAATGAAATTGAAAAGTGTTCATTGAAAGACAGGTGCAATTTAAAAACTTCATCTAATTTGGAAGTCTCCCCAAAATGCCATGACACATGATGCTGGAATCCTTTACTTTGCTGGAAAATAAATTAGCAGTGATATTTTTCTATACTATTGGCACCTAGATGGGTGTTCAGTTCAAACTCAGAAGAATAAGGGAAACAACATTATGAATACTTGAGGAATTTTCCCTAGAAAACATATTGGTATAAAAATATAAACATTAAGTTTTGAAATTTAATTAAGGTTAAAAAATGGAGACAGAGTGTGTCAAAGTATTTCTGTCTAAGATGAACTCAAAGATTTATCAAGACAAAGCTGAATGTCCCATTAACGACTAGTTCTGGTTCAGACTGTGGAATAAAACATGCAGTGAGAGGGGCTTTTTGGGGGAAAAAAAATTACAGCATTTCACCAAGCAGGTCCTTTGACATGCTTCAAAGCACAGGTTGTTTGCCTCTGCAGAGTGTTGGAGGAGCACAGTATGTTTTAAGGCATCATCATCATCTCTTCCATCTCCCTGGTGGAGGAAGAGAATGATGAACTCTGCAGGGAGACTGCTGAAATCAACCACCATCTCAGACTGCTGCTCTGAAAAAAGGTGATGGAAGGGTTTGAGAATTGGACAACTAAAAAATCATAAGGCAAATCTTCTCAAAATGGATTTAAAAAAAAAAGAAATTTTTTATAAAATGCCATCTTAGATAATGAGATTTTGAGGGATTTTTTTAAAAAATATTTAAGCACAGGCTCGTGTTTAGAAGAATATGACCATAAGGCACTTTTATACAGCAAGCTGAAAATCTTAATGTTGTTAGCAATTGCTGTTAAATTTTGGGGGATATCTTGACATCAGCCAATAACCTCAAGATGCTGGGATGCATTATTAGAGAAAGACATAATATATCTTAACATGGTCTCTGAAAGACTTGAATCTCTTGTTTCTAATGAACTTTATACCCAAAAGAACTGACTTTGGAAATATTTTACTATATCATAGGGTAGATACAGAGGGTTGCAGATTTTAAACAGTTGCACAGATATTATCAATGATGTATAGCATTTACACAACTAGTCTTCTGTTTTATAGTTGGCAAGCATCTAATGCTCATGTGGGAAAATCCTCCGAAATCTCATTTTTCCTGTGCTAGAAAATGCACGTCTTCTCTCATTGACTGCAGAGAGCCAAGGTGATCTGCTGAGATGTGGTTCTTGTTATTGTTAATGTACCATTCTTCCTCTCTTAATTTAACATAAGCTGCTACTTTGTTGCTTTTCTATCTATCCCTTGAAAGATAGATAGGGCAGCATCAGGGATAAAGAAAATATACTTCTGTTCTGTTGCTGCTCCCATTGCTACTACCTGTGCTGTTAACAGAAATATTCAAATGGAACAATGAGCTGCTATGGACATTCACCAAATAGTTGCCTTGCCTAGTGCATTTTCACTCTTCATGATTTTTAACATTTGGTGTCTCGAGGTTTTGTTTGATTGGTTTGTTTGAGATTTTTTAACTGGGAATTCTGTAATCATCTAGTTTTTAAACAGCTTCCATAGGTGGATTTTCAAACCCTTAAACATGTTTGGCTGTCATTAATTTTGTCATTATATGTTGCAACCTTGTTAATGGGAGCACTTAAAATGAATAATTGTTAGTGCTGTATTTTCTGACACATCATTGTTATTCCTTCACCCTATAGCCATGATTTTGATAGCTGTTAATGTAAGCACTTTGCTATAATCCCTTTTTTAGCCAGTGCTACCATGCTTTTTATGTGCAAAATTTATAAATGTTAGCAAAATTTACTAGCAAAAAAGTAGCAAGGAGGTTTTAAAGCCATATGGCCTCAATTTTCTCAAACCTTTTCCAAGTATTTCTCCAGCTGGGTTAGGGAAATATGTATTTATTCAATAACATTGTTATGGTTGTTCTAAAGTTTCTCATTTGAGTTTCCAATGTTCTGGAATGTTATTTATCTCTGTCACTATATGTAACCAGTGTTAAGGATCTTTATGCATCTTAGCTAAGATCTTTAAAATATGTAACTGCACTTTTTCTTGTTGTTTTTTGTCTGGTTGGTTTGGTTTTGGGGTTTATTTTTTGTTTGCTTGCTTTTTGGGTTTTTTGGGGGGCTTTTCGTTTGTGGGTTTTTTTTTTATTTTTACAGTTCTGCTTGACAGGACATTATAAGATTCTATGTCCTCTCTATTATTAATTTACTTATTTTTATTGGGCTGATTTTCATAGCAAAAAAGAAAAACTGGCAGCAAAACATTTTTTAAGTATAGTAAGTGTAATTAATCTAGAAAAACAAAAAACTCACAGACATTTACCATATCTGAAACTGTAGACAGAGGAACTGAGATTTTTGAATAACCAGCTTTAACCAGCTACAACTTGTAGCTGGTATTAGTGTTTTCCTGAAAATATTATCCTACAGATTTCCCAGTGGCTAACTAGACTAGGCTGAGATAAGCAGAGGAGAAAAACATGTAACTTGTAGAGAGCCAGGTCTGATTCACTGTTTTTAATGATCCCAGCTGAGCCTCCTACTCATTCCATATCACATTTCCTAACTTGACATAAATTTTCCACTCCTAAGTGAGCCATATTGATTGTAATTTGTTTATGAGAAAGGAAGCTTGATAGCTTTCCCAAATATGTATTTGGTTTTAACCATGACAGCCATTAGTAGGCTGGAAAGATTGAGGTGTTAATGTCCTTTCCTGATATTTTTAAAAAATAATTTCCTTATCTTTTGCTACCTTGGTATACAGTATGAATAATTTTGATGTAAGTCATAGAAACATAGAAGGGTTTGAGTTGGAAGGGACCTCAAAGATCATCTCTTTTGAATCCCCTCATCATGAGCAGGAATGCAACTCACTGGACCAGGTTGCCCAGAGCCCCATCCAACCTGGCCTTGAACACTTCCAGGGATGGAGCTTCTCTGGGCAATCTGTGCCAGTGCCTTACCACCCACACAGTAAAGAATTTATTTCAAACATCTAATATAAATCTCTCTTCTTTTAATTTAAAATAATCCCCTTATCCTATCTGTCTGCATAAGAAGGTTGCTGTCCTTCTTTTGTAAGTTCTGTTTAAGTTGTGAACTGAGCTGCATCTCACCTTGGCTATAGTATTGGCCTTTTCCTTTCCTCTAAAATTGTCAACTTAGCTGTCACCACCTATCTTTTGAAAAACATTCTAGAGATTCCAGGAAACAAAACACAAACACTGAAGATATAAAGAACAGCCCTGCGGATGCATGTTCTGTTGAAACGTCAGTTCAGGAAAAAACAGCTCACCCCAGAAGCCTATCTCTGTGCAGTTTTTAAAACAAAAGCTCTTGTGAGAGGTAACAACCTCTAATAAGGACAGCAACATCGAGGTGATAAAATGACCAGTACTTTAGGCATATTTTTGTACACCCATGAGCTCACCTGTATTCTTTTTGGTATGCAATTTGCCTCAGAAATCTTTAAAAGGATATTCAGTTAGAGTAGATGAATATACTCTTGTCAGAAGGCCATGTGTGACAGTACACTTATCGCATTGTCACTTATCCTGTTCTGGAGTACAACAGTCTGAGAAACAGTTGCAAAGCTTAGTGCAGACAGTTCTGCTAGGGTGGCAATATTGCTAGTTTCTGTTCTGAATGCCACTGCATCAAATTATAATAACACCAGCTCCTCTGGTATCTGCTCCTGCTGAAGCTTCTGTAGCTGCTCCAGAAGGATCAGGGCCACAGGTGTTTTTATATTTGGTTGTTATTTTAGCTGCCTGTCAAAATTTTTGAAAGAGCCCTTGCAAGAAATTGGACAAATGGACTTCTAAGCTGAGGAAGTTGCAGTGTGACTTCATTAAATAAATCTATAACTGTAGTCTTGGTCACTCTGGTACTGCATTTAAAAGGATTGCCTTAGATGATGGAGATTTTCAAAATATCATAGGAATTCTTCTGCCTGGAAAGTTAGAGGAAATATAAACAAAATCACTGTTTGTTCTATAGCTGTGTGTGGAAACAGTGTGGGTGTATCATACAGAGCAAGAAGTTTTCTAATTAAAAATGCTCTGGGGATCTGCTGCTGCTTAAAGCTGCATAATTTATTGCTGTTTCTAAACAAATAGACAATACTTCAGATTTGAATTTTTCTCCCTCAGTGGGGGATTTTTAAAAAGTAATAATGAACACAGATACAGTGTTGGCAGAAGAGGTGGACAGATTGTGAGATAATTCTTGCAAGAGTATTTCAACACCATGCTAAAATATCTTATGAAATGGGAGAAAACCTCATTTGTATAAACAGTTTATGTCATGATACTGCACAG
Organism: Bombycilla garrulus; assembly: GCA_013400315.1. Taxonomy (NCBI): domain Eukaryota; kingdom Metazoa; phylum Chordata; class Aves; order Passeriformes; family Bombycillidae; genus Bombycilla; species Bombycilla garrulus. The sequence goes on along the minus strand of VXBU01009946.1, from coordinate 85,006 downwards.
ATGTAGTGTTACTTATTAATCTATTTTATTGCTCTGTGAATTACTCTATCTGGAAAGCCAGTCCAGCATGGTCAGGGACTCAGGCCATTGCTATTCAAACCGTACTGACACAGGGTTCAGTGACTGGACACTGCTGATCCTCCCACAAAGCAATCCAGTGGGATTAATACCTGCCTTGCACTGTTTGGGCACAACAGTGTGCAGAGTGGGAGCTTTTTTCTGCACCTCAGCATACTTCAGCATTCAGAGCATTATGATTTAAATTTAACTCTCCTTAAATGCTGAAGAGAAATGTGTGCAGATAAAATTAATTTTTCTTGTCTAGTTGTGAATGCTGTAGCCATGTCACTGTCCCTCAGGGAGGAAAAGTTGAGGGTTGGTTTGTTTCTTTTTTGTTTTTTTTAACAGTAAGTGATCACAAAATGTGTTTTGTTGCTTTAAGTATTATCATGATACTTAAAGCAGTAAAACTATCTATCTTCACTGTCCATTTCCAAATCATTCAACCAATTATTCAAAAAGTGATCTTTGAACTGTATAAAATTCAACAATACCCTACAGTTCAATATTCATGGGCTTTTCTGCATATCCTTTGCCTAAGCTAATGTAATCCTCCTACAATATTCAAGAAATTGCCAAATAAGCAGGTCATGAAACAGATCAGTAAAACCTCTTATTAGACCTTAATCCTTCTCAGAGAATGAGAATGCACGGGGTGACAGGATGGCTTGATTTTAGTAGAGATGGAATTCCTGAACCATAGGAAATGCTGAAGTAATAATTTATTCTTCAAAATAAGAAAAATGTATATTTTATTTGAAAAAGAAATAGTAAAACATGTATTATTTCAGAAATAATTATGTGTTTTAATTTCCAATTTAATAATAGTTTATATATTTTTCTTTTAATTGTTCTAATTTTTGGTTACTTTATTTTAGTTTGACAGTACATCAGTGAAAGTAAAAAATATTTCCACTTTTAAATTTTTTTTCAGAAAATTCTTCATTAAATAATGCAATATAGGAAAAAATATGTTAAGAGGAGACAAAGGTTGATTTTTTAAATTTAAATTCTGTGATTGGTTTATAGTACATACTATAAAAATAAAGAAAGATTTTAAAGGTATAAAGGATCTGGAGTTTGTATAAAAGTGTCATGCTTCACAAAACAGGTAGTTATTAAACTGGTGTCTACGCTTCCCTTTCTGCCATTTTTTGTCTCTTATGAAGCAGTTTACGTTGCTAATACAGCATAAGCTTTACTATGCTTAGTAATATGTTTTTTTATGTACAGATTTAAATGTTAGGATTTCTTGGTGTATTTTTTAAATGAAGTTAAACTGTAGAACAGCTCTCCCTGAAGCTGCTACATGCATTCTTAAAACGTCTGCTTCACCATGAAATAATATTGGTGTTTGTGCAGCATGAACTCTCATGGTATAAGTATTGATTAGCTGAGGTTTTTGTACAGAAGGGCATCACATGGGGAAGTGCAATCCTGGGGAATATCAGCCACAGTGATGATAAATGCTTTGAGTGTAATGCAGCTGATGCCAGAAGCAATATGCAGGACATTCTGCTTTTGGATGCTGCACATGTGCTCTGAAGTGCCTTGCAAGAGTGGGTAACTGTTAAAGCATAGTGGTTAGAAGTTAACAGGTGCACGTTTAATTTATATTCCTTTCCTCAGTTAAGAACAGAAAGAAATGCAGAATTTTTAGGGGAGCTGGCAAGGATGGAGTCTCTGTAAGGAAAAATTTCAGAATATGAGTGTGACGTGGCTTGCAGAACAGAGTGATAGGCTTTGAAAATAGGACTGGTAGCTGTGACCTCCCTGAGTCCGTTCCTTGCCACATCAAGCCTGTATTTCAATACATTCATAAAAATTGTTGCTTTTCTCTGCCCTCTTATGCCTCCTGTCTACTGCTCCACCTTCTGCCACTTTCTAATGAAATCCATGCATTCCTGAAAAAATGAAAACTAGAGATAAAGAATTTTAGCATCTGCATCATCTGCTTTCTTCCTTTCCTATCTCATCTTACATGTAAATGCATGGCTCTGCAATTGTATCTGAAGGAACTGATGGTGGGGAAGAATAGAAGAGAGAAAAATGCTGGAACATGAGTAAAGGTGTTGTGGAAATTGGATAAATCTTTTTTGGTCATGGTTGGTCATAAGATGCTGTTCACTTGCAGTTTGAGAAGCGGGATCAGAGGGAAAGGATTCCTTTCAAGGCCAAAGAAAGACAGCAGCAGAAAAGGTCCCTTATGGAAGTTGTGCTGATGCTTGGTGAAAATTTACCCTTAGAATATTAAAGAGGTTTTATTAAAGAAGAAAAAAAAATAATTTGCAGAGGCTCCTTGGTGTTTGTTTGAATTGTGTCAGTAATCCAAATTATATAAAGATAAATAGCAGCTAAAATAACCTAATGATTAGAAGTCATGGGATGACAAAAATACCTATGTTTTCAAATGTCACTATATTTTTTTTCTGCATCCTTCTTCAATCTGCTCTAGATACAACATTTAATTTTAGAATTTGTTCTTTAAATGTCTTGGGTGAGCCTTTCTATAATAGATCTCTGACATGTTCGGTTGTTACGTGGTTTTGTCCCCTTGAAACATTTAACATCAGTGAGGTATTCATTCTTACTAGCACTTTCTTGAAATAAATCTCTTGAAGCAGCTATTTGTACTCGTAGCTATTTGCTTTGTCATGTGCAACACTAAATTCAGCTTTGTGTGTAATGCAATTTGACAGCACCTACAACAGCCTAACACAGTGGCAGATCAGAAGAGATACCTTTCCATTACTTTGTTCAGTTCTTGGCCAGAATGAAACTCAGGGTAGAGTTCAAAACCACAGGTGATTCAAAGCCCTTCATCTTACATGCATTTTTGGTTAAACTGAGACATATTTATAGAGAAAGAGCAAAAATTATATGTTTGCAATTACTTGCTATTACAAATGCTAAGAAAATTATTTCGATTCAATTTTCTGTGTGCTAGAGATGCGGTAGTCTAAATGGTAAAGAAATGAAGCTCTGCACAGAAAAAAAATCAATGGATTTTATTTGATCACTAGGGTGTTTTTTCTTTGAAGGAATAGAATTCTCTGATGAGATTAAAGGATTTTACATATGAAGATCTCATTTTACTTAAGCAGTATACACTTGAGTGAGGATAACATATTTTCTATATACTTCCTTAGTTTTTTATTAGTTTGTGTTCTTTTCATTTGCCAATCTATTTTGGTCTATAGCTCATACATACAGAGAGCATGTTAATTATTTAGAAAATTCAGTTTTTATTTAAGCATCTATATTCTATTCTATTCTATTCTATTTTAACATCAATAACTGATTTTTTTAGCAAAAGACAAAATAACAATATTCTGGGGGCAGCTCGCAGGGAGGTAGTGTAGATTGTCAATCAGTGTAACAATTCCTTATGTTAAATGTTTTCTCAAAAAATAAATATGAAAACCTAGCTACTTACACATGTCTGATTTTAGCAAACAAGTGAACAGATTACTGGTCAGAGGAACCACAGTCCAAAGCACTTATTTGTTTGATTTACAGTAATTCTGAGTAAAAGTCTTTGCCTAAAGGGTCATTTCAACATTACTGAAGAGATGGCTCAGGCATATATCAATTTTAAGTCTAATTCAGTAATGAATTACTGTTTAATATGTGTAGCCACACCTATTTCTATTTCTATTTCTATGTTCAGAAACATTTGCAAAGCAAAAGGTAGTGACTTAAGTTTGAGATCTATTTGATCCATTTGATGCTTGTCATCTAGTGAAGAACAGTGTCCCTGGAGAATATTCAGTTTCACTGCTCAGTGGCCATTTCTCAGCTAGGCAGTCAGATTTTCTCATAAAATGTTAGTCATGGGAATCCAGTAAGGGTATATAACACTGTTGCAGCATTGACAGTAATCCTCCTTAATTTCAATGTTCAGAGAGAAAATACCACTACATGAGAGCTGTTAGTAAATAGGAATAACAATATATTCACATCTAATTATGCATTGAAAACTGAAAGCATCTGACAAACTATATTTAGCATCAGAACCCTACCATAATCTCCAAAAAAAAGGTAGAAGATTATGTTTAAATGTCTAAATCCAATATTATCTTCTGTTCATAAATAAAAGATGTCAGAATAATAATTTCAATAAATACTGAATCCTAACACAATCAGGAAATTATAACAAATGGTTTATACTGTGAAAAATTGTATGCAAATCTGCTTATTTAGTGACTGAGAATTTGCAGTGTTTCCTTCTTAGGGATTCTAGCTTGCTCCCTCCACATCAGGAGGGGTTTCTTGTAGATATCTGTGGTACCAATGTGGAGGAGCAAAGTAAAAAAACTTCCCAGACATTAGGATATTCTTACAGGAACACAAACTAAAACGGAGACCGGGGGTTGCCCGCCTTGCCCGGGTGGCCTGCCTGGGTGGCAGTCAGACCCCCGGTGCCGCTTTAGATTGCCCGGATAGCGAGGTCCCGATCTCGGTCCTAAGGAGCGGCTCTCGTCCTGCTCCGGCAGACGCCCTAGCTGTGGACTATCCTGGCAAGCTCAGCCTGAGGCTATCAGGCGGTTCAGCTCTTTTAGTGATTTCAGCTCGCAGCTTGCCAGGTAGTTGCTTTGCTAGCTCAGGGGTGAAGAGACGAGAAGAGCCGAGCGGCGCATTCCACGAAGCCTTTATTGGGGGTTCCATGAAGGAGTCCAGGAACGGCGTCTTCTCCCGAAGTGGGCAGAAGTAGGGGTTTTTATAGGGTTAGGTAGGATTGGGATAACTAGCCAATAGTCTGAGGTCTTGGTGATTTGACCTATAGTCTTAGGACATCTGGAATGTAGCCAATAGTGTTACAGGAAGATAACAGAGGGTCTTAGGAAGTAGGGTTTAGTACATGACTATGCATTTTCTCTCCACGGAAGCCTTAGAGGCTCAAAGATTGCAACAACAAACAATATCAAAATGTTTTGTTAACTCCTCAAAATATCACTGATAATCTTCATTAGGAAATTATAACAGAAGCCTGTGTTTATCCTTGGTAAATCCTGCATAATCCCAAATGTATTGTGCATGTTACAAACCATGGAAATACCAATGAATGTTTCCAGACGTCTAGTTCCAATATATCTGCACAAAAAGAAGAGTAGGACAACCTCAGGCCTGTAAGGTAGGAACTGAGCTAAACAGAGAAGCAGAAGGAGGCTTAGAGGAGGCAAGAAAATCAGATGGTATGGATAAGGATTCATTATGGATGGATGAATGTGCTAAATAATTTCAGCTGAGGACAGATTTCAATGCCATCTGAGACCCAAGTTAATAGTTTTCCCTCTGAACAGAAAATGTGGAAGTACATTTACTTCTAGTTCCAGCAGATGAAATTACTGAAAATAGGCAGATACTGAAATACTTGCAATAATATTTTCTTTCTTTCTAAACAGAATATTATTTAGCTTTAAAGACTATTTTCCCTTGCAGAAAAAACTCCTGCATTATTAGTCTTCGTGTTTCAAAAATGAATGCATCAGGTTTTGTTTATACCAGAGCATTAGGGAACTGTTCATGATATTTCTATTTTCTATTTTCATGCTATAAAGAATTTCTTTGATGTATGCTGTCGGCACAGAAGTATGTAGACCTGTGTTTCAAGAAAATATGGGACAATGTTCCCCACAGAAACTCCATGACTTCATACAAAGACCAGAGGGGAAAAACTAATTCCCCTTCTTAATGGCATGGTGAAAGACCTTCTAAAAGTTGTACAAAATGTATCATTCTCATCCTGCATCTAAGTCTATTCAAAATATAAACCATTTGTTACGACGTGAGTGGAATTTTTTTTCCTAAATGGTTATACAAGTAGTTTTTTTTGAGAAGAATAGTGTCAAATATAAAATATGAACTAGTCAAATAATTTCTCCTTGAGACATAACTGAAATATTGTGAGTAATTTGCCATGAAGCTTAAAAAAAAACCCCAACCCCCTGCCAAAAAAAAACCAAACAAAAAAAAACAACAAGGGAAAAAATAGCTCAATATAACTTATGTAGGATCCCAGTTAGCATAATCAGTATTTAGACCTAAGAGATTACCCAGCTATCTAAAGAAGTAAATTGTGTTCCTCACTGCCATTTGCTGCCAACCACCAGTGTAAATAATATGGCTGGTTTTGGTGGAAGGAAGCTCTGTATCTTGGATCACTGTACGCTACAACTTTTCATTTTGGAATTGTATTATAGTTCTGTAGAGCCTACTTATGTCACTTCCTCACTTACTTTCCCATAAAATAATCCACAATAATTCAAGCATTAAGTCAAATAACTTCATAAAAGCCATATAGAGTAAAGTAGTCTACAGAGAGAATAGAAAGTATAACTGCAAAGAACTCTTGAGATGATCATCAGAGAGCTTTATGTGCCTTTTATTAACTACTTTGTCATATATAGTAATAAGTAGTACCTACATCTTTCATTGAAAAGAGTTTGGAAACCACATTATAAAGATTTTCAGAACAGACAGGAAAACATTCTTTCTAGCTCAGATGAAAAGAAATGTTCACAGTTGCACAAATAAACTCATTTTGAGTTATTGGTGTAACTCAAAATTTTCAGTATTCATCTTCCATTTTTTCCTCTTGCGAATTCAGATTCAATTTATAAAAGAAGACAGAGAAGAAGACATCTTTAAAAATCAAATTATCAGTAGGGCATCTATTGTAGAAATAACAATCTTGTCATATTATTAAAAGGCAATCTATGCATGATGTTCAAGTATAAGTTTTTTGTAAATTAATGTTCACAGCACAAAAAGGAAAAACACAAACAACTAAACACACTCATCCTTAAAAACAGAGGCATGTATTTCTCTTGGATACTGTTACTATTATTCCAGGCTCCATTATCTTCCAGAAATTTGTTTGGTTTTCTGGCTCACTGTACCACACTCTTCCCTAACCTCCAGGCAATGCATGCAATGCTTGAGATGCATTGGAGCTGCCTTGCTGAAGCTGGCAGAGAGCTGTGGAGTTGGAAGCTGGAAAAATGCTGCAAGGTGCCCAGAGGAAAAGCACTTGTACACAGACACCAGTCATATTTCTATGCCTACACTTCGATGCAGACACTGCAGAATTGTAGTGGGGTGTTTTTTGTTGTGCTTATGTGGGACACATACACCTAGATAATACGGTAGCCCTAATATAGGCCTGGTGTACCGTTAAAATCTGAAACAGTGACTTGTACTTAGTGGTAAGCAGTCTTGGCAAAACACCAAGTGTCTTGCCAGGATGGCTGATAAAATGTTTCAGTGACTGCCTTCTGTTCACTGGTGTCAACTTGTAAATCTTTCATTGCATAAAGAGATCTGTTTTTCCTTTATGTAGACTTCATCCACAGAATGTGTGGGCAGTGCAATGTTCCCTAACTTCACAAGTTAATATTTGGGTTCTAGTTTGAGCCAGTCTTGATGTCACTAATTAAAGTGAAAAGTTAAACTTCTCAAAGACTGTGGAGAAAAATCATTATGTCTGGTTCAGGCTTCTCTTACATATCCTACTAATGTGTAATGAAAGTTCTTACTCCTTTCAGGAATATGCCTTCCCACAGGTTATCTGGGAACAAAGGCTGCAGTAAGATACTTTGCTGATACTGATACTGATTTTATTTTAAACAATGAAAGTAATGAGGTCCTACCTTTCTGTGGGGGCAAAAGCCAGAAGTTATTATAGTGGGACTTTTGCTTTTGTGTCAGCTTCTCCTTTTCACTAACGAATAAACAAGTGATTAATGGGTATCTTGAGGATTTTTTCTTCAGAAAAATGAAATAACCCTTTAAATAGCAGATTTTGTGCCAAAAAAACCTATCTTCTATCCATCCTCTTAATAATCCATATATTGTAAAAAACTCATGAGCTTTTGTAATTAGGGCACAAATATTGTTTCACAGGAAAAAGCAACTGAAAGACCCTAAGTAAATACCTGGCTGTACCCTGAGATCTAAATGTTCTTATTTATGGATATTTGCAATAAGTTTTATATATCTTTTGTTTTTCACAGTAGCTTGGGTCTTTCAAGAGCCAGAAGGGTGGCACTGTTTAAGTCAGCAATGGAAATCTATCTCCAAAGGAAAGAAAGTTAAACATTAATTATTAAATGCTTTCAGCTAGATTCTTCTTAAAAAATTTAAAGGAAATGTAGGCTGTCAAGACCTGACAAAATAAGAAATGGCCTTCAAACAAAATGCTAGCTGAACTAGAAACAAACTAGAATAGAAAGAAAATATTCCTTATAGGGAGAAAGGTTCAGAGGAGAGTCTTGCTTTCTTCACACCTCTCTGGAACAAGTTATATTTCTGTATAACTGCAGATAATCTGTACAGATAAAGTCTACATAGATGTCTGTCAAAGACATCTGTTAGTCAAATGAAGTAAACCATTCTTTTAGAATAAAATGGTATTTTAAATTACCTTCAGAAATTCTCTTGGACTCCTTCATCATAAAAATTGAGGTCATAAAAATCAAGTGGTTTTCCCTTCTAATTCTGTGTTTTCTGTACATTGCCTTGTCTGTGATATATGTACTGTTGGCAGTCTAAGCCCCAGTGATCAAGAGAGAAAGACAAGAGGAGTACTCTGAAATTTCAGTTCCACTTTAGTGTTCCTAAATTATTTTGTTCCCTTCAATTTAGGCGCCTATCATGGTTCAGCAGCAGCCAGCCCCTTGCTCAATCTTCCTCACTGAGGTGTGGAAGACAATCAGAAATGTGAAAGTGGGAAAACTCGTGGCTTGAGATAAAAGGCAGTTTAATACGCAAAGATAAAGCTGTGCATGCAAGCAAAGTAAAATAAGGAATTCATTCCCCACTTTCCATGGGCAGACAGCTGTTCCACCATCTACAGGAAAGCTGGGCTCCATCATGCATAGCTGTGGCTTGGGAAGAAAAATGCCAATTCTGCAAACATCCCTTCCTTCTTCCCCCACCTTTACACCCTGAGCATGATGCCATATGGTCTGGAATATCGCTGTGGTCAGTGAGGGTCAGCTGTCCCAGCTGCGCCCCCTCCAAACTTCTTGTGCACAGCCAGCCCACTCACTAGAGTGGAGGTGAAGGGCATAAAAGGCCTTGGCTCTGTGCAAGTGCTGTTCAGCTGTAACTAAAACATCCTTCTATTATCAGTACTGTTTCCAGCACAAATCTATATATTAGCTGCTCTAATTGTGTTCCAGCTACAATCAGCACAGCACCACAAAAAAAAACCCCAAACAAACCAAACAAAAAACCGCCAACCAACCAAAGCAAAAACAAACAAAACAAAAACCAAAGCAAAACAAAATCAACAAAAACCAAATGAACCAACAAAAACAAACAAAACTCCAAAACCACCCAAACTAAACTAAACTAAAACCAAAATACTACAGTAGCCTCCAAACAGGATTCAGTGGCATTAAAATGCAAATATATATTTTGTTAATAAGCACAAATAAAAATAGAAAAAAAGGGATGAGGCTACTAGCATTTTTTATCCTTAATTTTTGTGTAATTTGCCAGAAGTACACTAGGCTTTTAACAAAGAATAAGAAAAAACTCTTGTTACATGTTTTAGATGGCCAGCACAAAGGAGATGATGGAGTGGTGAGGCTTACATAGAACTTGCTGCTTTCCCTTTTAAAAAATTCTTTTGATCCACTTACTTTGACAACTCTTATTGAGAGCAAGACTATAAATGCACAGAAGATGGAGAAAGTGGTTTGCTAATTACACATTTAGAGCTGAAATATGATACACTATGGATTCAAGATAATGTGGACCCTAAGTGGTAGATTCCCAGTGATATGATGTTCTCAAATACAAATTCTCTTGTACACATTTTAATTTTCTGACATCTTTCAGATATCAGTATATTATAATCTGCTTAGTTTCCCTCTTACCTGTACTGTATTTATGTTCATCACTTTCCTGGGTATTGTTTGGTAAACAAGAATATTTTTCTAGAAAAAGAATGCATGTGAATAGAAGAATACAATGAAGCTTTTCTCATTCTTGCATATGAAAATGCTAATTAATCCTTCATAAGCCATATCCAGTGTATGTCAGTCTTTCCAGTTTGTTGGAAAATCCTACCACTCACTGCTCCTCAGCTCTACTGCTGCTGTATTTGGGAGCAGAGGATTCTAATGGGGGTAATCCAGTTTAGCAAGGTTGCAGATATAGTGTCTAACTACGCCTTCAAGCATCAAAGGGAGCAGTTTCTATGGACTTCTTATGGAGGTGTTAGCTACCATAAAGTCTGTACAACATTTTTTTCTATTTTAAAAACCCAGCCTAGACAATTAAGACTATTCTCTCTTTTCAAAAGCATCAGTGCACTTTCAAGCATCTTTTATTAATTTTATTTGCATTCCTGTTTGCAACATTTACTAAAGAGGAAATTCAGTTTTTTAAGTGAGCACAGAATGTTGAAAATACTACTATTGGAAAGTGAAGTGTTTAATACTGACAAGTGTTTCTGCAGTCCTTGTACTTGTCCATAACACTGATTAGCATGAATCAGTGAAATGTGATTGATATGTATGCATGTTTCAAAAAATCAAAGATCCTAATGGCATTTTGTTTTGTTTTAACTGATATAAAGCATATATATATATATGTGTGTGTGTGTGTATATATATATATAGTACACATGTATAGTATACAGTACCATACATCTCAAAATAGGTACAGAGGCAGCAAACTCTCCCTGAATCTTCCTAGTTTTTGCCCTTGTAAAGCTTGTAGGCATATACACAATTAGTTCCTTCCATCATGGAGGACTATATTTGTATGAATAGAACTAGTTTAGTGCTATTTTTGTCCAGTGTTTCTGTAATAAATACTGATCTAATAGAAGCAGTGAATTGGGAGTGTCTGGATGATGTTATTCATATCGTTTAGATCTAAGTGCAGCAGTTTGGGGTTGTCCTGTGGCATCCCTTTCATGCAGTGGTGTATAATATATTTATTGTCATGTAGCTAATGCAATTTGTGCACACACATATACACACACAACACACACACACACATACACAAGTAAACACCATCTACATTGGACTGGACACCATGGAGTCTTTAAAAAAAATTGTCTTGCTAAAGTAGTTTGCTTGTTACCTTACTACAGGTCAGGTAATAAATAACCTGGAGATTTAAGGTTTCAAGTCCTTTAATACAGGTTTAGAAGGCAGCTTTAAGTGCCTTACTCATCTGAGTTTAATACAATTTCAGAACATTTGGCTGGGCAATGATAGAGATACTCAGGAAGGCAAAATACTCCATAAACTTAAGGAGCCACTCAGCACAGGAAGAGACTCAGTGAGCCAAAAGTTCTAATCTGTTTTGGTGAAGTATGTTCCTGTTGTCAAGGCAAAGAGTGCTTTGTATGGTAGAATGCCAGCAGCTCTTTTCATGAAGTGGGAAAGAAATACAAAGGTTCCTGCAAACTGAATGTCTCATGGTAATACATCATGGAGAAGGAAGCAGTCTCCTAAGTAGTGATGTTTAAAGCAATTCTGTTTTATGCATCACATTCTTAAAATCCACCCAGAGAGCACCAGGACAATTTTGCATCCTTCTCCTATATGAGAAGTATTCACATTTCTGAAGTTTTCAATTTCTCAGTAGATGCAGTCTGAATTGCATTCTCTGATCTGAAGAGGCTTTAAAAGCCACAATTTCACTTTTAAGATTGGATATGAATATTTACATGTTAGCAGGCTTCTTTCAGACTCTTCCATACAAATTCTAATTTACATTCTGTTAATAATGACAGGTTTTTCAGTATGTTTATTTTTAACAAGTCAGTGCTATGATAATTGTATAGGTGCTTCTTTGACCAAGGAGAGTGAAGCCTTACACATACAAATGGTGTTATGTTGTTGGACACAAAGTCTGTAAATCATAGCTCCCAAAAGAAATGGGGTACAGGGCACAAACATTAGAAACTTAATTATTATTCTGTTCACTCATCTAAGTAAGTTGCTGAAGGGGACCTGGGCAAACTGAAAACTTGCTTCCCTTCCAAACTGCAACTTCAGAGGGATATACAATTACACATGTTCTGAGCTGTTATTGCTC
>VXBU01009946.1:39015-72873 GCA_013400315.1 Bombycilla garrulus | reverse complement strand
CCTCCTAAGTATTTTCTAATGCCTATTGAAATTGAAGGGAGTAATCATCCAGCTTCAATAAGCTTTAGTGTTGGCCTTTGGTTATCATCTTTTTGTTTGTTCTGAAACCATGTAATCAGCAGTGGGATGAAGGGTAAGCTGCTGTAAACTCTTCTTAATTATATTTAAAGAAAGAAAGATGTTTCTTCTGAAGAATTTCCTTTTCCCTAGAATCTCATAATTAGTATTTCTGCAGTGTTTTATTTAGATTCCAAGTGTAGTTGAAAATAATCTTTTAAAATGTTTGTGATGCTGGAAGTTAACATATATATATATATATATATATGTATATATATGCTGCACAGTATTTGAAGTGAAGACATATCTGTGTGTAAGTATAAAAAGCAAATAATAATTTGCTTTTTATACAGATTCTTCCCATTTTTTTACAAAGTTAAGGCTTTTCTNGTTTTTAAGTGCCTCCACATAACTGACCCCTGACCCTTTGGGATTTTCAGGACTCTGTTCTGAAGGTGCTGCTGATACAAAAAGGCTAAAGGAGTTTGGTCACACAGAACAGAAGCCACCTTCAGGGTTGCTAAGAACTTAGGCACCATCTCAAATCTAGGAAGCTGTAAATGTAAGAGTTCTAGGACACCATCACCCCTTACCATTTTAGGTGTATTTGCTCTATTACACTCCTCCAAAGGCACTGCCTTTAGTTGATGTAGGATACTTTGGTCTGGCTGTCTTTCTGTTTTGATGATCTTCATATATGTGTGCACATCAATATGGTACCCACACAGTCTGTAACACCCATCTGTGATTTCATAGAAAATTCCCACTTTTCAGTTGTTGTCCTTTAAGTCTGACATGTTCTCTATCGCAGTAATATCAGAGTGTTGTAGAGCTTGTAGAGTATGTGTTCACATTGCTGTTACTCAAAGATGCCTGCTCAAGATACAGAGTTGGAAAAGAATGCATAATCAAGCTGATAATTCAGCACAAACATATTATTTTGATAATTTAAATAGCTTCTGTAAATGAACATAGTGCAGCATTAATTGGACAATTTGTCTTAGATACATGGCAGCTGATTGGAGTTATAGGAAAAAGAGGTTATTTCAGAAAAACTGGGGGAAAAATCAAAAGCCACTTCTCCTTAAAGTCTTTAAATATGTTTATTTATTTACTTTTATTTTATTTATTTATTATTTTATTTACTATTTATTTATTTGTACTCTCGGCAAGTGCTTCTCAAACACTACTTTTGCTGCCTTGTGTTTTTAACCTGCCAGAGTTTATAACCTTCCTATACCCTTCCTCAAACATGAGTTCAGTTTTTTAAAGATGCTCTCTTATTTCTTACATCCTCTTTTATCCCTTAGTGCCATGCAGACTTTTCTCAGCTTTACCCTAATGAAGTTTTTTGCCTTTTTTTCCTCCTCATGAAGGAAACTGAATCAAAGAATTATTTAGCCTCCTTTTGAAAGTTTTTCACTACCAACATTTTGAATAATGTCTTGTGTGCTGCGGAGGATAGCTTTTTGTCTCTTAGGTTTCCTGTATCATTCTGCTTCAGCCTTAGACTTCATTTTCATAAAGACTGAATCTAATTGGAGGTAGACCCACTCATCTTCTGTTACATTTCTTGACCTCCTAAACACACTGATCACCCTAAAAAAATCACAGTCACTTTTCCTCTCTTGATAAGATAAAAATAAGATTGTAGATATAAAAAGAAATGTTACTTCCCTTAATTTTATAAAGAATTGCTGTTACAACCATAATTTATCTCACTCCTAATAATTTCAATTCTAAATCTTAAAAAATTATATTTCAGGAGATAATTAATTTCATCTATCTAGATACCATCAATACACTAAGCTAAATAGATAATATTTGGGGAAATTTAAGTAGACTCATAATTCTCCTTTTAGCACATTCCTAGGTTCTTTATTCATGAAACATTAAATACATGCTGCTGCTGGTTCTGTGATTTTTTTCCTGAACAGCAGGCTCACGATGGAGTCTGACTTTGCTCTGTGTGCTTCCATCCTTGTGCACATCAATACAGCAAAGCTAGCGCATCCATAGACAGTGATTTACCAACCTGTGTGCTGCTACCGGTGATCACTTCTCATTAATGCAAGAATCAGACTCTTCCTCACATCCATTAATCTCTCAGCCATTAAGTCTTTACATTTAGAATACAATCCAGAGCTAGAACAGTTTTGAATCCAGCCTGCAGGATTATAGTGGGTGAAGTCATCTTGTAGGCAGGCACAGAGTGCTCACGCAGGTCCTTGAGAGTACGTGCTCTGACAGCTGTGACAGACTCTCCTGGCACAGGGAACAGTGTGGGAATGACATTTGATGATTAGAGGTGCAGTTTATACACCAGGACCAGTCTGTAAATCCCAAGAAGCTGCAGAGCCCAAAGACAGTTCCATAACAGGTTCCTTCTTAGGTAGCTCTTTCAGTATGAATACCTTTTGCTTCTTCGAAAATATTGAATGCATATGTATGTACAAGGTATACAAGGCAAACCACCACTTTTTACAAAGCATCCTCGATGACTATTTGAGAATTACAAACTGAAGAAGCTCTACAATTTGAAAAGAGTTAGCTAGGGCTCTGATATGAATAGAATCATAAATATTATTTTCACCACATTTTTATTAAACTAGTGCTTAATTTTAATGGTAAACTTACAGGCGTCCACATAGATTTATTTATCTTCATTCCTCTCCTCAAAACATTCAAAGTGCATATGATCCTCCTTTATTACCTGATTCATATTTAATAAACCACAGCAATCTCTGATATTGACACCTATGAAAGCTCTTAGCATGGCAGCAACAATCCTTTTTTTAACTAGGAGAAGGCTTGTGGACCTTGTCTGTGAGGCGTATGTAGAAGTTCTACTGTGTAGTTACTTGTGCATTTCACAGCAATCGCTTGTGTCTCTGCTGTCACCGCTCCTGTCTTAAACAAACATTCGCATGCTGTTTACCTTCCAATTATAAGGATTATGGAAAAGAATTTATTTAGTGGAATAATTTCCTTTCCCTACCTGTGGCATGCAGTTGCTATGTGAAGCAGTCATTCATATCCTATGTACGAGTACACATTTTAAAGAAAGGGGACACAAGATGATTAGGGCATTTAAAAAAATTAAATTTGAAATTGGTGAAATTTGTTAATTTTCACCATTAAAAGCTTGTATGAATATAAATTCATTAAAGTGGCACTGTCAAAATTTGACCATTCTTGTTTTTCTAAACACACTCATTAAATATCTAGAGTTGCTGAAATCCAAACCAAAAATGTTCCTATGCAGAACACCTCAAGAGTTGAAATGAACTTTACACAAAGTCTACCAGTTGCAAAACATGGGTTTAGCTTGCAAAATAAGAACTACCAGGCCTTCATTTGTGTGAAGGCACCTGACTTTATGATCTTCGCAAGGCAAGAGGCAGGAGGCAAACTACTCCAGGACTCAGATACTTTTTCTGTGAGCCAAAAAGTGCATGTTTATCTTCAAGTACTCCTCTACAGATTCTGAAGGTGTGAGAACACTTGGTTCCCCTCTGTAAAAACTGTCAGCTTCATCAGTAGGAACAGATTTGTTCTCAACACTGGACCTTACCACTTAGAGTTTCCTTCTAACTCTGTGAGGGGAAAAATCATGTTCATAGACGTTGATCCTCAGGAGAGACACAAAACACACTAATACGGGCTGGAGAGGCAGCACAGAAAGCTTGAGTGATCCAGGAGGTTTCTGGAGTGCTCTGATGACAACTTGATGACAGAATTAAGCAAATATAACGTGAATGAACAAGTTGTTTCTGACAAAGACACAAAAAAAGAACTTCATAGGAGGTAAAAGTAGGGTCAGGTTGTCCAGGAGAAATTCGAAGACACACTCTGAGCATGCATGTAGCAGTGCACCCCCCACCCCCCACGGGCAGAGTGCCCAGACGAAGAAGAAATGTGAAGTCATCTTTGTCCCCCATAAAAGGTAA
The DNA here is from genome assembly GCA_013400315.1 of Bombycilla garrulus. Taxonomy (NCBI): domain Eukaryota; kingdom Metazoa; phylum Chordata; class Aves; order Passeriformes; family Bombycillidae; genus Bombycilla; species Bombycilla garrulus. The sequence goes on along the minus strand of VXBU01009946.1, from coordinate 68,866 downwards.
GGGAGCCCAAGCATTCTTTCCCAATTTGGAAATGTTCTGGGCCAGGACGCCTCATTGGACCCCCTGGACATCACCTCACCCCTGAAGCTACCTGCATTGGAAGAGTGCCAGAGCCCCGCCTGAGCCATCAGCGATAAAAAGCACTAGACAAAGAACCTCGTGGCATTTTGGGAGTGTTATAGCAGAGACATGGACCTGTAGTCTCTGATGTGGTTTTTTCTCAGTATAGAGTTTATTATTTTTTAAGTTAATAAGCCTTTTTGTTTCCAACACTGCCTGAGGTGTCCATCCTGCTCATTTTAAGCCACAGGGTATTTGTAAGACAAAAACCCAGATGGGGACAGGAGCTCCGAGAGCTCATAACACCTGGCCCGAGGAGAGATTCCATCACATGCAGGGATAGAGTTAGGAAAGAAGTCCATTTGGAGTTGAATACGGTGAAGAAATTGAAAGGTAACAAGAAAAACTTTTATGGATATATCTGCAAAAAGTAAGAAGAGAAAAAGTATGGCCCCACTAGTGAACAGGCAGAGAATGCGATGACAGAGGAGCTGGGAAATATTTGCTGTTTTCTTTGCTTTAGTTTTCACTGGTAAATCTTGCAATAAGAAATCCATGGCCACATAGACCAGTGGAAGAGTCCAGAAAAATCCTGTAGAACTACCTTAGCAGATGGGGATCAAATTAGGAAGTATTTAAACATATTGGATGCACACAATTTCATGGACACTGATAGGATGCACATGCAAGGGCAGAGAGAGTTGTTTGATGGCACGGTGAAAATTACCTGTATGGATAACCTGGGTAACCTGCTGGTCCTGCTCTGTGCCTGTATACTCAGTGCACTCAATTAGTTATACAGTAAGTGAGCATTTTGGAGAATGAATCTCCATCAAAAAATCATGACAGAAATGATTCCATGAGGAACCTTAATGATCATTTAGTTCTCATGGGCAGCGATACTGTTCACTAGACCAGATTACTCAGAGCCCCTTGGAACTGGCCTTGAAAATTTTCAGGGATGGGACATCCACAATGTCTCTGTGCAGCCTGCTTTAGAGCCTCACCACTCTCTTAGTAAAGAATTTGCTCCAAACATCATATCTAAATCTACCTTCATTCAGTTTAAAACTATTTTCCCTTGTCCTATCACAACATGCCCTTACAAAAAGGCAAAAAAACTTTGACTTTTTTTAGTATTATTATTGACTGGAAAATTATCAAAAAACTTAAGAAGTTGATCAGACATATGGATTTTTCTTTAAGAAATTAAGCTATCTCATTTAAGTTGTTTGTTTGTCAAGTCTAACTATATGTATTAGTTTTGTATTGTTCCCCATATATTGAAATGTATGCTTATTGATTCTTCAAAAGCTGTTATATGATTTAGCAATATCCTATTTCGTTTCTTGAAAGTCATCCTAAATGCTAAAAACTAAAAGTTAATGTATGCAGTACTACTGTCTCGTGGAAAGGGGAGATTGACTTGAACCCTCAGTATGTGATTATCTGCCAGTGGCCCAGGAAAGTCTCAGTCCTTGTGCCTGCCCAGTCTGCCAGCATCCTGTGTGGGGACCCTTCCCTGAGCGCTTCAGTGGGTCAGAGGTGCTGCAGGGTCACTCCCCTTCTGCATCTCCACGTCTTTACCCACTGCTGGCTGCCCCGAGGGCAGATACTCGGGACAGCTCCTGAGATAACCTCGGTATGGGGACCTGTGTCAGTGATCTTCCCCACAGCTGCTGGTTCAGGAGCAGGACATCTCCCTTCATCTCTCTTGGGTTTAAGCTGCTGGGAGGGTTATCAGCTGGGAAGGACACTGAGCTCCCTCTTCTCAAAGGTTTTGACAGAGCCTGGCCATGGTGTCTCCATTCCACCCTCCATTTAGACCCCATAGATTGTGTTGTGTCTGGGAGGTCGGGTATGCTGACTGCATTCCACCCGAGTAGCAACTGTATTTTTCCCTGTAATATCCAAACCCCCAGTCATTTTCCCACAGTGTTGTTTGAAAGAGGTCTTCTTCCTTCTTTAACTGGAGTTGATTAGTGGTAACTAAGCAACTATTTCAAGTAGAGCCAGGTGTAACTTCATTAAGTTGGTCTTTCTAACTGAGATGAACAGGGAAAAGCAGCACCAATGCAGAAAACTGAGCTCTGAAATTTTTACTAATAGCACTTAATTCTGTTTTACATTTCATTTTGACCAGCTCTTATCATGTGGCATTGTTCAAGGCTGCTTTGTAAAACTGTTAGACAGGGACAATATTTCAAAGTGGTCTTTGAAAAATTGTAACTTTCAAGATAATTTTTTCATATCGTTGAAACAGTGCAAAGGAAAAGCTCTTCATTTGCAGTGTAGACAATAACTACAGACAAGAGATATAGCTGTAACTTCTTAGTATTTTGATATTGGTACAAACCACTGATTTTTCAGTTCTTAATGTATAATTGCTTGATATTCTTTAATCAACACCAGAGGAAACACATCAAATAATCTTGCTTGATAATTTTAATTAATGAATTTAAATTTCACAGAATTTTATGTAGCCTCACACTTGCATGGCATGGCATCTGCTGCTTTTAACTCTTGTAGGTATTTATACATGATAGCCCTTGAGCTGTTGCTGTCTGCATAAAAACCTTATACATAAATTCTGCTGGTTGATGGACATATGTTAGGTAATATATTTTATGGGCCACAAATTAATTTCCATGGAAAACTACAGGCTTTTAGAGGAATAGATTGTTTAATCAGTTATGATAAACCTACCATTGAGAATATGAAGAATGAAAGTAGAATTACAGTGTTCTAAAACTGCCAAACATACAGCAATGTGTAACTTTTTTACCACTGTAAATTTACTTACCACTTGACTGTAGCTGACTAATAGCAAATTCAAATATGGTAATGTTCAAATATGGCCTTTGCGATGCCTCTATATGGTTTTTAGGCTTTTTAGAAAGGAGGAACTTTTCCTTATAGGCACAGGTGTCTACTTTAGTCATGGTGGGGCAGCACAGGACATCAGACATCGGAGACCATTTTGTACATATATAAAGTAGCTGCATTCCCAAGATTTCTAGTTAAAATGTAATGCCATTCTCTGGTAAATCGATCATTCAAACACCTTCTGTTACATATCATGGGATCTTACTTATTTACACATTATTGTAACAAAATAACAGGAAATATTATTCATGCTGGTGGTTCTTGAATAAGACATTTCATCTTTACTGTGCATTTTCTGCTTTTCAAGGAGAACTGAAAAAAACTGAAGGCAGAATCAAATTTCTCCTGTATTAGGTTGGAAGGTTTTGGTTGATATAAATGACATTTCATTACATAAAACATAATACTACACTGTAGAGAACAATGTTCTGTAATAGGAAAGGAAAAGAATTTGAGTTAAAGGTTTATATGTTTATAATGATGTTTTGTTTGAAATCCTTCCCACAAGTGTCATCTTTGATTACCTAGTGTTCTGGCAGTTTCTAAACTGATTATAAATTTCTAAATTGCATGAACTGTGCCTAGAAATATTTATGCAAGTGACTAAAACTAAATTTGGCTTATGCAGAAAATTAGCCTTCAAGTTGCCCTAATACAGTTAAGAAGGAAGAGCAACGGTTCTGACCCATAAATGTTGCGCATATAGGCTATTGTTCCAGGCAAGAAAATGGAGTCATAGAGTAATTATTTGCCATCTATCAGGAAATTAGGGGGAAAAAAACAGGCCAGAGAAGACCATAGCTGACCAGCTGGGGATAAATGCAGGGTAAACATCCCTCTTGCTTTCTATCTCTCCTTCAGGAACTTGTGCAGCAAAACTTGTACCATCCCCACATCAGCTTAATTTCTGTTATTTTTCTGTCATGGAATCACAGAATGTTCTGAGTTGGAAGGGACCCACATGGCTCATCAAGCCTAAGTCTTACGAGAGTGGCCTGCTCTAGAGGTGTCAACCTTGGTAGTTTTAGCATTACACTTTAACCAGCTGAGCTAATCTCGGGGTATATCACCACAAGAATTCACAAGGCGCAGATAATGGCTGGATTGCAGTCCTGGGCTTTCAGAAGAAACTAGTGCTGCTGCGTTTTCTGGAGGGTTTGAATTTCATTTTAATCTTGTTGTGTAGCCCTCAGCTAGATACCACTCCACGAGAGATCCCCCATGACCAGAGTCCCCAGGGTGCTGGTGTCGGTCTAGAAATGAGGAATTCACACAGTGCTAGGTTGCATGGTGGTGTGTCACCCAGTCATTGCATCTCTGAGGTCAAGAAGTTTTTTCCCTTAGCAGAAAGCTCATGGAAAGGCTCTGTTATGAACATATCTACTTTTTTTTTTGCTTTCCTGGCTTGCATTCTAAAGCAGTAGGCTCTGCACAGGAAAAAAGGTCATAGCAGCCGTAGTTAACATCACTCGAATTCTTAGCAGTGTACTGAACAGTTATTGAAGTGACTGTATCTCTCTTCCCTCAAAGTCTCTTTCCAAAGTAGGTAATGTATTTATTTGGAAACAAAATGCTAGGGAATTAACTGATACTTGTTTTGGAAGAATCTCATGAACTACATTCCTATTGTTTCCAAGCTGTACTTGGAAATTGTCTACTCTGTTAATCTATTATATAAATAATATACTATGACTCTCAAGTCAAATGTAAAAAGAAAACATGTGTAACAGAAATGCAATTTTAGTGATGCTTAGTCTAGTGAAAGCAGGTTCCTTTCCCAAGGTAAGAGAGAGAGAAAAATATAGGTTTTGTGCCCAAAACAGTCCAGATGGAACCCCAGTAGGAGACATACTAGTGTAAATACAAGTTTTTCTTTCAGNCAGGCAATGAATGCTTCACATTTCTGGTTATGTTTCTTTGCTTTCCTAAATATGATATGCTAATACTCAATTGCTAAGTCTTCAGTAATTTTTTATTCAATTTTCAGTGAGAAGTGCTTATACAGTTTCCTTTATTAAAAATAGGTTTACTTCATGGCAAGACTGGCTTCAAACAAGTACATAATACTTTTGCTTTCCTTTATACTTCAGTATAGTTAAAATATATTATGCCAAATAAAACACCTCAGGTAGCAAACCATCTTATCTTTCTACATTCTTCAAAGGAATTTATGTAAGCTGTGCTGTAACAACTTTCTAGAGCTCAAAATATAAATCTAGGTTGTCATGGATACACGCATGAGAAGGCTTTCTTTATAAATATGTTAGGAGTCTGACAATTTATTTTTAGTAGAATTTTCAAAATAGATAAAAAGATGTAGTATATAACCAGGGCCATTATTGGTTATTCTAATTGCACTTGAATACATTTCTGTTTCTTCCTCTTAATTATCTCAAAATGTCTTTTAACAAGGAGGTTTACATGGATACCAAAATGGCTGATAAGGGCCCTGGGCTTCTTCTCATTTATATTAACCCCTCTTTGTACCAAGTATGCCTGAAGTGGAGTTCATCTATTGCTTACCACCAGTTAGAAAGTTAGAGTTTTTTTATCTAGCACACAGTTAACCAGTGCTTTCAGGACTGAAAAACAATCAGCTGGCATTTTTCTCTCACATTAATTAAAATAAATGTAGCAATTATGACATATAGCTGGATAAGCTAAATAATTCATGGAACTTTCAAGTCAGGAGATACCTTCTGGTATCACATTTTTCATTTTGCTTCTTCTTCTCTGTTGCACCAGTAGTGCAAGAGGTAATGGCCTCATACATGATTTTCTGTGACTGGTAATTGTAAAACACAAAGTTATAAGCCTCTAATAAAGAAATGAAAAGAGAAAACAATAACTTAAAAAGGAAAAATAGATTACTGGAAGTAATTCATAGTCATAAAACTGTACTAAACAAATTATTATTTTAATACATCTTAGTGTAGATTTTGATAAAACAGAAAATAGAGAAGATGCTAGTTCAGAGGTATGAAAGTTTGTGTGTATTAATATAAAGTAAAACAAAACCCCTAAGCCATTAAAGAAAATAAATGGAGGATTTCCACAGAATAAACACAAAATATTATGAATTATCTAAAATGTCACAATTTTCCTAAGAGGACATAAATGTTCATGTCTCTGGCTTGTTGCATGAACTTTGGTAGAAAAAACAGATTGTATTTAGCATTTGTGCAGTTACTTTCACAGAAATACCATTAACTAAAAAATATCCTAAAATTCCACATATGAAAATATAATCTCAAGTGCTGATTTCTTGGAAGATTATATCAAATAAAGACATCAAATAACTTTGAAAAATGGTTATCAAAGATGTTGATACAAATACCTGTTCATTCTTATTTTCCAGGAGGTTTTTCTCCTAAGAACTTCTAACTTGCTTATCTCTGTCCAGTTTCAGCAGACAGTTTTCAGATTCTTCTATTCTAAATTAGTTTAACTGCTGTAGTGAAATGATATGTAATAGCCATAGATGAATCAGAAAGTCTTTGTTATAAATCTGAAAAAATATTCATGACCTGTGTCCTCACTATAACAGATACTTTATACATAGCACTATAGAAACATCAAGTTTAGTGCCAACAGCACAGGAGGAATCTGTTTGCCTTCTAAGGGACTAAGACATAAATCACAGAGCCAAAATTTCTGACCTAGCATATTGAGAAAGTGCTAAAAACATGAAAGAGAGCATGAAAACACACAATCCTGGAGATAATCTGTTATTGATTAAGGCTGGCAGGATAACCAATTTTTGATAAAATAGAATATGGTATTACTGCACTAGGAAATTGCTATCTATCAAATTTATTTTTCAGATTCTAGTACAGAAGAGCCTAAAATACAATATGCCTGTGTTGTCTTGCTATGTGATTTGAAAGGATTTGTAAGTACCAGTAGAATTAGTGAAGTTTTACAAATTATGGGGCTGAAGTATCAGAGCATTTAAAAATAACAGACATGCTATGCCTGCTGGATGTTACAGAACAGTCTACAATGGGGACATTGGCTTGACAAAGTCTTGCTAGATAAGCCAAAAAAGCTCCTCCAGAAAAGCTGTCCAGCAGCTTTATATTGCTAGTGGGATCTGTCCATTACGTATTGGTATGAGTGGCTAGAATTTTATAGTAATTGTAAGGGACCCATGGGCACAATGCAATGTTAGACAATACTTGATTAAAGGCTATTGCAAAGACAAGTTGCATAACTGAAAGGCACTTTAAGAAAAAGAATCTTCTTCCATTTTCTGCATGAATAAAGGATCATTGTTGCTATTCACTTAGTATGGGGGTTCAGAAACAAAAATCGACATCAAAATCAACACATTTTGGGCAGGTTTTTTGGTGTATGAGTGATAGCTTTTCAAATGGACTGATTTAACTTGTCTGTAAACTGGGAAACAAATATGATGCAATGTAAAGTTAAAAATTAAGATCTGGTTTACTTTTTTTCTTTCATTTCTGTGGTCTCTTTTGAGCAAGGAGCTACACTGTACTTTACATCTGAGAAGGGAAAGGGTCCAAATCCTATAACAACAAAAGGATTTAAAAGAAAAATCAGCCTCAGGAAGTGGTTAGGCAAATGCAAGCTGAGTCTACAGCTTATTTGATACAATTGATGTGTTTTTTACTGTTGCTCTCATCTGGCACTTTTTGTGTCACCCATCTGTTGTGTCTGACTAGGAAACTAGATTACTGTCTCCAGAGGCATTCACTACTCTTCCTACAGCTTTGATCAGTGATCAATCTGAAAGCCCCCAAGCGTTGGTTTCTTCTCAGTGTGACACTGTATGCAAATATATAATAATTGCAACAGACAACATGGAAATCACTATCCAGAGTTTGTTGCTGCCCAGATATGCTTATAATTGTTCTGGGGAGAATGTAGTTGTAAAATTACAAGTGCCAACAAATCCAGGATAGAGCAAGAATATATGTAGACTTGGTATGTGACTTTAGAAATAAATCAAAACAAAACCACAAAGTGCTGAAAATAGACCCAATTAAAGTTATCAGTTTGAAAGTGTATTTTGAAGTAGATCACTGGAGTAATTTGTATCTGTTTAAGAAGTGTAGTTTTGAATAATAGTGCTTGTTGCAATATCTTTGTTCAGATTTTGCCATTCCTCATTTGTTTAATTTCATTAAGAGTTCAGCCTTACACAATTTCTTGTGTTATTCTGTGACAGAAAATCACAAATTACTCAGGGGATGCAGAAGATCACCAACTCTGTAAATTGTCCTCCCATTGCCTAGTAGAAGACATTGCTGCACAAAATATGTGTGGAAAAATTACTTACAATTCTAGTCAAGCCTTATTTACTCATTAAGACTGAAATTTCTGTGAAGAATTTCCTAGTGAAAGTTCAAGTATACAGTTAGTTAATTCATAGTACCTGGGTAATAAGTATAATTTTAGCTCTTTACCAAGTCCTTTTGCTGTTATTTGCTAAGGCTATATATGTTTGTGTTACATTGATTTGGCAATCTTCCTTGCAGCTGCTTCTGTCACGCTGCCTGCTGTGTCTCTTCTGGGCCAGCAGCCACTGGGGTGTTTCCTCACAAGTGTGAGGGTGTCCCTCTGTGGTCTTTTCAGTTTTGGTGGCTGAACATTTTACTGAGAAAGACCCTTTACCATAAGGGCTTGGTGGCCAGATTAGTTCCTCAAACCACCATGAACAGTGGTACACTAACAGTAGCTGGGGAAAGTACTGAAGGCAATGCAGGTTTAGCTGTCTGCACTGATGCATGTTGAAAATTATAAAAGTATAGTGAAAGGGAATATTCAGGAAAGAAGACAGCTCAGTAATAAAACACTAAATGTGCTCAACTCATCAGAACCAAGTGGTTGCAGGAGGCTTCATCATCAGAGGTGGGTCTGCACCAGGGTTCTTCACCTTTGGGAGGAGGGCAGAAGTTGTGGGTGATGTATGCAGAAATGCAGTACCTGTAGAAAATACAATTTGATTATCTTGGGATTTTTTATAAGCCCATAAAAGAAGGCATTAGAATTTTTTTTTTTTGTAATTAATTGCTATTTTCAAAGGGTAGTAAGCTGCTTTCCAGTTCTGCAGTACTTTGAGCCGAAGTGAGGAAATGGCCCTTGTTGCATACTGCATCTGTCTGAGTCAATTACAGAAGTGCAAGAGAGTTGTTCTGTAGGGTCTTCATTGAAATGCATAACAGTCAGGGTGAATTGCATTCATGGCATGTTGTCTTTTTTCTGCATTTTCTCTAGCAAAGTAATGAAGACTAGAAAACATTACACCACGATAACTTCGTAAATTTGAAATCTGTATGGGGAATTATAAAGAAAATTATGTTATATGTCAAAATTGAGAAAGTATTTACACAAAGTTAAACAGTGCAGATAAGAACATGATGGCTAAGATGGAAAGAAACTTTTAGCATAAACATAAATCTAAATGTATGAGCATCCTTATTTTTGTCATATGCTGCAGAGGTTAAAGAACTGACAGCTTGCCTACACTTGAAATTCTATTTAAGCTAAGATAGATTGCAATTTAAAATGTGGTATTTGTACCTAAGTAACAATCAACCATGGACATTTCTAGTCCCAAAATATAAGTATTACATGCCTATGTGTCTTAACCTCCTTCAAAGATAAACTCTAAAAGGCTTCAGCTTGCAATTAAAGAAGAATTTCTGGTGTAATATACCATTCAAAGGCACAGCTTCAATATTTAAGGATAGGTAGATTTTCAAATCTTGGAGAGCAACTGAAGGTAAAGTGGTGCAGAAGTGAAACCACATAAATAATGGTGAAGGCTCTTTACCTATTCAAACTTACATTTTCAGTCCATAGTCTGATTTTCAGACTCCTCCACTTGTTTATTTTGGAATTGGGAACAATGAAATGGGGTATCTAGAAAAATGCCTTAGACAAGGGGGCAGTGAGCATGCTGCACTGCCCAGTTCACCTGCTCTCAGTTCACCTGCCCTCTCACAGGTCTGCTTCCCCTAGTTCTCTGCAGTACTGTGTGCTGTGATGTCTCTGAGATCTCCTGTGGTAGCCTAGCTAGGTGCTTTTCCAGGCAAAAGCCAGAAGCAGATAAGTTAAAGAAAATCGCAAGGTAGTAGGCATATAAAATAATCATATTTGATACTTATCCTTACAAAGCTTGGGATAAAAGAAAGAATACCCTTTTCTTTGGCTTTTCAGTTGGTTGCCCAAAGACATGATTTATAGCTACATAGAATAATGTTTATATAAATGCTTGAAGCCATCTATGCAATTGTCTTCATCTATAGCAGATTATTTAATTAATATTAAATAAGTAGATAGACATTACATTACATTAGTATGTGTGTCTACGTCTGGGGAAGAGGGAATTATGAGAATGTCGCAAAAAACCTGCGAAATATCTTGGCAGAGATAACAGCAGAAAAAACACTTCAGACATGCAATGAATAGAAAAGATGTGGGAGCAGTGGATGAATTTTATAATTTAATTATCAGTTGAGTTAAGCATCAATAAAATTTGTATCCCCTAAGAACTTATGGCAGGTGTAAAATTAAGCATAGTTTATCCAAACCTTATAACATAAACTTACTTTTCTATCCTCTGATTTTTGCAAGAAATTACATTAAATGGATATAATTAAATTGAAATATGAATGTGATGAAAAAAAACTCTCTGCTGTTATTAGGGTAGCCTTCTATTCACTGATGTACTTTTAAATTTTTTTAGCTTACAGCCCTGCAAAGTGACTGGATGCTACGGTGAATTGTGCCTCTTTACTATACCAATGGAAGGATTTGTTAGCACTGACTTTGAAACAAGAGCTTCTGAATTATTTATTTTTCTATTGCCATCCTACCATTTCCTCCACAAACCTAAGAGATGGCCAAAACGTATTATGAAGAACTAGCACTTCCACATCAGCTTGTTTGTGTAGTAGTCCCATGGTGACCACTGCAAGCAAAGGTAGCTCTATTTTTAAATGCAAGGGTAGCTTATTTTTTGACCAACATCTGTACAAGAATTGTCCTCCAGGGGTCTGTAGGGGCACCAGTATTGTTTAATGTCTTCACAATGCCATGGACAGCAGGATTGAGTGCACTCTCAGCAAGTTTGCAAATGGCACGAAGATGAGAGGTACAGTTGGCACACATGAAGGACAGGGTGGCATCCAGAGAGAGCTGGACAAGTTTGAGAAGTAGAGCCATGGGAATCTTATGAGGATTCACAAGGCCAAGCACAAGGCCTTACACCTGGGTAAAGGCAAGCCCGAGTATCAAAACAGGCAGGGTGATCAGCAAATCAAGAGAGCCCTGCAAAAAAAGTACTTGGGGGTGCTGGTGGATGAGAGGCTGGACAAGAGCTAGCCATGGGCAGTCAAGGCCCAGAAAAACAGTCGAGTCCTGGGGTGCATCCAAAGCAGCATGGCCAGCAGGGCCAGGGAGGGGATTCTGCTCCTCTGAGACCCCACCTGGAGTCCTGCATCCAGCTCTGGGGGTCACCAGGACAGAGGAGGACCATAAAGACCATTAGTAGGCTGGAGCACCTCTTCTGTGACAAAAGATAGTGGGAGCCTGAAGAGGAGAAGGCTCCAGAGAGACCCTCATCAGTCTCCCGTGCCTGAAGGGGCCTATAGGAAAGATAGGGACAAACATTTTATCATGACCTCTTGTGATGGGATAAAGGGCAGTGGTTTTTAAACTGAAGGACATAGATCTATATAAGATATAAGGAAGAAGTTTTTTATAATGAGAGGACTCTGACCAGGTTTACTTCAATATGTCCCTGAAAATGCTGCACTAGATGACTTCTAAAGGTCCCTTCCAAACCAAACTATTCTATGATTTTATAATTCTTCTCTATGGGAAAAACAGGTGTAATATCATGGGAATGTGATGTCATCTTCTGCCTGATGTTTCTCCACAGATAGGCAGTGGCCACATAGGAGAGGTTTTCTACCATGCTGACCAGTACGTCTCTCTCATTTACTGGTCCTGCCCTTTCTGTTTTTAATTTACACAACATCTCTTATTTCATAAAGAAATTGTTATTTGGACAGGATAGGAGAGTAGTGTCGGGGTTTGCTTATAGTACCTTTTTGTTTAATTTTGCTCTCAGGTTGAAAGTGTTGAACACTGCTGATGTGCTAAGGGTGGTCTGGATGTTAATGTGTTTCTCAAAAACTTTTGATTCTGTAGCAATTCCAGAGGTATTATAGTCTACCGTATCAGAGCTTTCAAGTGTAGAATCATTGTCATGTTAGATTGCAAGAATCCAAAAAGAGCTTGTCAAAAAATGCTTTCCATGAACAATAGATTTAAGAAGAAATCTCTCTGTGTTGCAGAAAGCAGTGAAATTTGCCTTCTATTTGCTTTGCTCTCCTTTGGTACCAAAGGTGCTCTTTTGCAAGGGACAAAGAACTAGAGGTGAATATTGATGGTGCAGTGAGCATGCTTCAAGGAAAAAATGTTTTAATATTAAAGTGGCGGCTCTGTCTTTTAAATCTAGCTAAACAGCTCCTAGTGGGATTGCTACATCTTTGCATCTCCTCATATGCCTCCTCATAGATTTCAGAAGCTGATCTGGTCTGAGCATTTTCTTTTTCCAACAGAAATATGAGATTCAAAGTCTGAGTTTTTTATTGAAGTGACAAAAAGTCCCCCAAACCANCTTCTTGCTTCAGTTTCCTCATATTTACACTTAGGAGCCGCAAAATCATTCCAGTATTGTTTATAAGTAAGAAACATACATTAAAAATTAAAGTAATTAAGGCTTGGCCTTAGGGACAAGCATTTTATATGGTTTGCCCAAAGACACCCAAGGATTTTGTGGTGAAAGTGAAGCTCCTATCTCATGATAATATCCTGTCCATCAGAGCTTCCTCACTGCCACTGACAGGAGGTCATATTCTTGCACTCACTTTGTGCAAGTACAAATGATTAGGCAAGGTACAAAGCCAAGGAAAACAGGCATGTGAAAAAGGGTTGGTGTGTGTGAAACACTTCTGCATGTAACAACTCTAATCCCTAAAGTACTGTTTGCAGAAGAAGGCAATGATGGAACTCATCTCAAAGACAGGAAGCTCTGTGGAAGCTAGAAGATACATTGGGCTGACTATTTTTAGTTTATTAAAGCTACCTATTACGTTTCCTCATTGTGTTTAGCTCTCTAGTATCTTCAGAGAGTTATTACTCTACTCATTGAAAAGAAGCACAGCATGCTATGACTCCTTTGTCTTCTTTTTGCCAAGCGCACAGGCTGAACATTTTGCTTTACCACAGATGCCTAATGCAAAGTGGACGTGAAAGGGACAAGGTAACAATGAGTATGGTACCCTCCCAGGAAGCTCTTTCTTGAAATCCAAAGGTAGAAAAAGGTACTAAGCATTACTTTCGGGGCTGTGAGATAAGGGGAAGCCATTGTCTTGAGTGTTGTGAGTTCTTGTTTCTGATTTGAGTCCTTTTCCTTCTTTTAACAATGAACCCCAAAAGCTTAATCATTGGATACTATTACCTTTATAGCTGAACAAAGTTACCATGCTATACATCTTCTAAGGTGCATGGTATTTTAAGTCAGGATTCTTTTTTTCTACCAGTTTAATTTTGTCTCCTTTATAGAGCCTTGGAATAGCAGTTGCAGATTATCATATTTACTTACTCAAGTTCAATTTCACTATCAATGCAAGGTTTTTCCTCCTTTATAAAAGAAATACATTCAGAACTCAAGAGGCATTTAAGTATGTGTAATTTTATCTACGTGATCTGTCACAACCACAAATTCATCTGAACAAATTTTGTCACAAAGTCATGTGTCATGATGTCCAACCAATTCCATTCTATGGACAACTCGTGGTCTAGTCCCTGTTCATTTGAGGTTCTATAATTTTGCCATGTACAGTGGGGTGGAACAAGTGAGACCTCTTCTGGTGCATAGTCAGTCTTGCACTTTGTTCTTGGACATTGCATTCTGGGCAGAAGAATTTTGAATCCAACACTGATATTGAATAAGAATCTTTATACAATTCCTGAGAGGCTGCAGTGAAGAGGAGCTGATTGGTATGCCTATATTCAAAAGAATGCACAGTTTTCCTCTATTTGCACCTCATTTGAGCAATCATTCAGCTTTATTTATGAATGTAGACATACTAAGAATAAATGATAAAAAGAAGTGCAATATATGTGTTTTATGGGGATTAAAAGGAAACATGAAAACGGCAGATTGGTGAATCCTAACTAAGTAAATTGAATGTATATTTCCTGAGTTATGAGGGATTTAAACTTTACTAAGAAGCAGTAAAGTTTAAAAAGGTGTTTTCATCCATAATCTGGGTAAAAACTGGTCATTACTGGCAACGTGAAAAATCACATTGCTTTCTTTTACTTCCTAACCCTTCATGTAATCTTCATGCCCTAGGAAAAAAAAAATAAAAAAAAATAGTGGGAAAGGTATTTCTTCTTTGGCTGGAGAGCTGCCATTAAGAACATCTCCATTATCTGGGAATGCCATTTACTGCCTCAAATGGAAACATATTTTGCCATACTTGAATTGCCCAAGCAATATTACTTCACGTGTTTTCATGCCTTTGGTAGAATTATTTAGTGCACATTAATATTCAAACGAGCTGCATTGGTTTGGCTTTGTCTGAGGGGTTTTTTTTTGCCAGGATGCGTATGTTAGCTNCGCTTTATTTAAATTAGCTTCCTTCTGCCCTGCTTTTGGCCCAGGGAAGCGCATGAGTGCGGCAGGTGCCTCAGCTGCGAGCCTGGCCAGCCCTGCTGCTCCCGGAGGCGGGCGGGAGCGGCCGCTCGCGCTGCATCCCGGTATTCCTGCCGAGTGCCCCTCTCGGCGCCCGGAGCCGCCTGCCCCGCGCGGGCGGATCGCCTCCATCGCTCCACCGCGTTTGGTATGCGCGGACACCGCCGGCCCCGCGCAGGAGGCTGCTGCTCTNTTGAATGTATATTTCCTGAGTTATGAGGGATTTAAACTTTACTAAGAAGCAGTAAAGTTTAAAAAGGTGTTTTCATCCATAATCTGGGTAAAAACTGGTCATTACTGGCAACGTGAAAAATCACATTGCTTTCTTTTACTTCCTAACCCTTCATGTAATCTTCATGCCCTAGGAAAAAAAAAATAAAAAAAAATAGTGGGAAAGGTATTTCTTCTTTGGCTGGAGAGCTGCCATTAAGAACATCTCCATTATCTGGGAATGCCATTTACTGCCTCAAATGGAAACATATTTTGCCATACTTGAATTGCCCAAGCAATATTACTTCACGTGTTTTCATGCCTTTGGTAGAATTATTTAGTGCACATTAATATTCAAACGAGCTGCATTGGTTTGGCTTTGTCTGAGGGGTTTTTTTTTGCCAGGATGCGTATGTTAGCTACTCATGCTCTTATAGTACAGCTTCCAACCACTGCTACTTGCCACTACCACACCGATACTATGCCAGATCAATTAAATGCTTCCTAGGGCCACTGTATCAAGAGTGAATTAATTTCACCCCCGCCTCAGTCTCTCTCTTGTCTGAGCCTTGGCCCCACCTCCCCTCATGCCGGTTTCCCTTTCCTCGCAATGCTCGGGGAGAGAANGGCGGCTGCCGCTGCCCCCCCGCGCCCAGCCCAGCCCAGCCCATCCTAACCCAGCTCATCGTAACCCAGCCCAGCCGAGCCCAGTCTCTGCCCTGCGGCATCGCGGGCGGGACGCGCCGAGTGTGGGATGCCCGCGCCCCGGGGGGCGGCTTCCGCGGTAGGCGCTGTCAGGTCTGCGGCTGATCGCCCGGTGGGATTTGTGGACAATCATGAACCAGACCGAGGCTCCCCGGCCACTCAACTGGACCATCCGGAAGCTCTGCCATGCCGCCTTCCTCCCCTCTGTCAGACTCCTTAAGGTACGTGAGAGCCCGCTTTGCCTTCTAGAACCGCTGTCTGCCGCTAAGCACCTGCCTGGAGGACTGCGGTCTGTTGCTCTAAAGTTAATTTAGAAATAGTCCCAACTTTACTATTAATTACCTTGCCTGCTACCTTTAAAACCCCCTGTGAGCACCTGAAGGTACCAATATTGCACGTCTGTACTCTATTCAGTGTGTTTGTCTGCCGATAAAGGTCTGTGAAAGGGGTAAAAAAGGAAGTAAGGGACGGTGGATATCATCTGTGCTTCAATTTGCTTTGTCTTATCAAACTGTGAACTTCCAGGGATGAAGAAGGTGTCTAAGGCGTGTTCCTTTGTGAGCAGCTCTCTGCTATCTGTTCCTTGCGTTTTCTAGCCTCTAGGCAATACCTGAAGATCCAGTGCCACTCTGACCAACTTGTAAGTGGAGCACTATGTGGGTGGGAAGAAATAATCTTGGCTTGCTAAAAGCTGTACATGGGAATAGGATCAGTTAAAGACTGGCAGGGCAGACAGCATCAGTGAAACTTTCTGATTTTTTTTTTCTTTTAATTTGTTTCAACTGTGTCACAGTTTTGAAGGTGCTTTTAAAAGTGTTTTTAAATGCACTTTCCTAGAAAATAATTATTTTCTGTTTGAAAAAATTATTCAGGATTATTTACCATGGAGGGCTCTTATTCTCAGCATGCAAAGTACCATTGCTACCATGTGCTCCACTGAAGCCGTTTTAGAGGCATTTGTAGCTGGAAAAGAAAATCTCTTGAACAACTTTTTAGTGAAAAATAGGTTACATGAAACTGAAAAAAATAGGTTACATTAACTTGAAAAAGTCTTGGTTTTTGGAACATCTTAACTGAATTGTACAGTGAAATTTTAAACAATATACGAATTTCCCTGTAGGCTTTGTTTTATAAAATGTCTTATTCATTATAGTATTTATCTCATTTTATCATAGTGTTTGATAGTTTGGCTATGAAATTAATATGCAGCTAGGTAAAGCATGGCTAGTCTGACAGTGTATTAGATGGTAGTGTTTGATATAACCATTTAATTTTGTGTGAGTAGCTTGGAAATTAGGTCAGTTCTTACTACTGCAACATGCTTGAGCAGGAGCATAGCGTATGACATTGCACTTAGCAGACAAATATTGTATGTATAATTATTGTAGATATGATTCACAAATGACCATACTCTGTATCCTAGCAGGTATTTTTCACATCCTCACAGCAAGGGGTTACAGTTGAAAAATATTTCTATTTCTAAACCAGATGTATGGCTGCTGGGGGTGTAAATTGTGGGCATCTCCAAAGAACAAAAGAGAGATAAAACTTAGATTTCTGAAAAAATCAAAACATAACTAACACAGAATAAATCAAAAAGTGATGTCAATTGTTCTGTAAAGGCTTCCCCTCCCACTCCCAGAAGCACTCATGAGAATATGCAAACTCTACAAGTCCTGTGCTTTTCAAGCAACGTAATTTTGCCGAGGTGTGAGGACTCGGATGTGGAGAGTTTTACTGCCATTCTCAATACCAGTGGATCAGGGGCTGAGGGGGCGTAGTCTGCGGCATTTCTTCTTTGGCGGAAGAACATTGCCCCATGTGTATGGCTTCTCTTCATTGCTTATTAAGGATGAACATTGTGATTCATTATTAAAAGAGCTGACTAAAATGGATTTTCTGAAGCTAGAGCTACAACCCGTTAGGGAAAGATAGTGACTGGACCCTGCAGAGTTAAAAAGAGCAGGGAAAATAACCAGAGATAAGCAAGCTCTGCACAGAGGGTGTGCAAAGTGTGGGAAAAGACCACTGCAAAGAAGGTGGAACTCTGGCTCCTCTCTCAGCTCATGAGCAGTACTCATTGACTGGATAGGGAAATGCATACCTCAGCATCTTCAAAGCTCCTCAAACAAAGCTTCCATTTTTGCTCCGTCTCTTTATCTTTTATTATTTGATGTGTTTAAAGCAAATGACTGACATAAGAACAGGGGCCTGTTGTCTGAATTCCATCAGCCAGCCTGTCATCAAGGAGAGTGTAACAGCAGCAGCATTAAATTACCAGAAGAGTAGTATAAATACTTTCCTGCATACGAAATATTCTTTTCTATTTCCTGTTTTTCTTCCCAAATTAAAGAAGAAATTTTTTTTGTTTTTGTTTTTCTATATGAAAGGTGCTTCTCTAAATTCAAAAACATTGGAAAGGCAAGTACAATAATCTAAGCTCATTTTTTTTAATTGCTCAGTTTCCAGTAGGATTAAGTGGTATTAAGGGCTAATGCAATGTTGTTTCTAAGTAGATACTCATTAGACCCTTTCCTGTATGGGTTTTCTCTGCAGACAATGCTCTCAATAACAGAATAAACTTTGCAAAGCCTGGTGTGTTATGGCACATTTTATTATGATATGCTTTACCTATCATTGTCAGACTTCATTTCAATGTACATTGTAAATTTAGTTAAAGAAAATGTAAAACACTATTGTGTCTTTTTCATTTCTGTACTTTAGTCTACCAGAACAAAACTAAATTACCATTAAGTTCCAATTTAAGCTTTTTCCTTAACTTGTAAGGATGAGAGATAGCAGAGATTTCCTCTTTTACATGCACAAAATTTCACTGTGGCATTATCTGGACCTTCCTAACAAGGAGTCTGAATTTTCCAATAACTTCCATGTTTTTTCAATGAAAAGTTTAAAGTACAATTTTAAATGTAGCATCGGTGCTTTCGTAATGATGGATATAAATAAACACTGAAATTTAGAACTGAATGGTGGCAAGTCTCTGTGTTGTCTTGAATTTACTGTTTTTTTAAATAGGCACTGAAAGGAGTTATTCAGCAGGTAGGTTAAGCTCTTGTTCCACCCTGTTGAAATGGATAAGCAGTGCTCAGTTGCATCACCAGACATTGGATAGAGCTCTGGCCACAGTGATCTCATTTAACTTAGATAAACTAGATTTGTAGATGCGTCCAATTTTTCACCCTTTGCTTTTGTTCCAGGCATGTAGCCCACTTCATTAATATCCTCATGTTTAGGTGTATATTTGTATAATCCTGTTTTCTCAATTTTTCATTTTCTGACAGGCACGTAGAGTACTAGCAGCTGTATTGGAACTACAGATTGAAACAATTTGTTGGAGAAGATTTTTACCGCTTGTGTCATCGGCTCATCCTTCACTGTTCCCATCTTTTTCCTCTAATAAGTTATTTCCTGTAGCACGTTCCATGCTGATTTTTTTTTTTTTTTTAGTTGTTTCAATATGCTGAAAACCTGCTAATGCACTGCCTAATGCCTTCCTGTCTGAAGTAAGGACTAAGAAGTGCTTTGAGCACATATGTGGAGAGGGTGACTTTGTGCAGAACTGATTTTCTCCTGAGGTAATTAGGTTAGTTTTAAAAAACCCAGACATTTCAAAACAATGTTTTGAGTTCTTAAAANAATAAATAAATAAATTAGTTAATAAACTGAGAATAGAAGAGACTGAAGAAAAGTCTGTAACATGCAATAATTTTTAATACCACAGATTTATGGATGTGCAAGTACAGAAATACTGTATGAATTATTTGAAAAGCAACACATTGCCCGCCTTTTTTTTTTTATTAATAAGATTAATGGATTTTTTTTCATAATGAATCTGGCTTACGTGTCAATAACTAGGCTTGTAAGGACCAGAGGAAAGGAAGCAGTCAATCAGAAGAAACACTGGGGAAAATGTTTTAATTGTTGTTTCCCAACATACAGCTTGGCAAAAATGCCACCTTAGCTCTACTAAATAAATAAGAACATTTACCTGACATGGGCAGTAGTATATCATAGCTCCTGAACTGGTGGAAGATGAAAGAGGTAAAACATTAAATTTCTTACCAAATGAAAAACCAGATCTTCTTTTTCTTATGTTTTTTAATTGCCCTACAAAGAATGCACAAGGTAAACCAAGACAAAATGAAAAATCTGAAAAATGGCTAGTTGGAATGAGATGCAGTGTCTTTTGAATATGACAGTACATGGATACGGAATTTTGACTGGGCGGACTTAAAAGGGTGGACAATACTTCTTCTGCTACAGAAAATTTTGTTATGTCCATAAAGAAAGTGTCTAAAGGAATAAAGTCTGGGAAATACCAGGCTGGCTTTATTAAGGTACATGGTGACGTACAATGCAGTTCAATGGCTTACATAAGCTAAAATGGCACTGCTATTTGATTACCAAAGACAGTTTTATTTCAGGATAACTTGAAAAAAATCTGATGTTGTAAATTGAGTAAAGAATATTACTTCTTCAGTTTGGTGGAAGAGTGAAGCATGTTCTTTATTAAACAGTAAATGTTTGTATTTCTGAAGCCCTTAGTATGAGAAAAAGTGATTGTAAGAGAAAAGAGAGTTACATAGTTTGGAGGTAATTTTATTTCTCAAATGGATTGGTGAAATTAAAAAGAAAAGGTTATTGGACTGATGGAACAGTCCTATATTTCAGGAGAAATACTTTTGATAGAGCATTTTTAAAAACACTGGAAAGATGAATTTGTGTGCCATAATAATGAGAGGGTAATGTTGGTTTGTGTGCTCTTTGTGTGCATTTGGGGAAGCCCTTAAGATCAGACTGATACACAGGCATGGAGGAAGTATCAGTCAGTGTGACAATTTTTTTATAAGTTCTCTAATAGAAAAACTAGTCATACCTCTGTGTGTGGGATACTGTGTATGGTGTGAAATACAGATGAGTTTTATGTGTGCATGTAAGTTTTATTCAGAAAGAAATTATTTTATAAACTTCCTTTTTCCTGTCAGAAAGAGCACAGTTGTATCTATCACCTTTATAATACATGTTGCATGTTTCTGATATCAATTGATAGGTTTTCTGGGGTGTATTATTTGTCCTTAGAAGCACAAAAGCTATGTTTCCAGCAAAGAGAAAGATTCAGCGTTCTGTTCTGTGTTCTGCTCCTTGTGCCGTTAGTTTCGTCATTTAAAGATGGCAGGAAAGAGACATGGGGCTAAGTCATTGCTATGTCTTTGCAGTCTCCCACTTTAATGTAAAAAATTCATTTTACACCCCAAATCTGGGGAGCAATGGGTGTTGCAATGCAGCTTTACAATGCCTTTGCACAGGTGTGCTTGCATTCTGCTCAGCTGTCAGTTGTGCCTCTAGTACTTCACTTTCTGTAGCCTAGTAATGGCAGAATGGTGGTGACATTTCACAGCTGAGGTTGAAGAGCTGATTTGAAGAACTGCCTTTTGGAGTTTGCACATCATCAAAACCAGCTTATTTCATGAAGTTGCGCTTCTCATCAGCAGTGAGTTGAGCTGATCCCTTTAGTGTGGCAGCTGGGAATGTTCATGTGTAAGGATCTTCTGACAGATTATGCCAGTTCATTTCTTCTGAAAGGAAATGAAATGTGGAAGTTAGTATTTATTTTTCCATTTTATATAAAGTACTCTGTAGTTAATTTTTGGTTCAGGGTACATTTTTTATGTGATCCAGGGGAAATCAGAGCTTGTTCGCTGTTTGCCTTATTGACTGAATCTTTTCCATGAGTATGACTTGGGTTGATGGCCATTGACTTGGAAGAGATGTAGCACTAAATTAGTTTCCACAACAAGTAATATATGTCCAATTAAGAAAAAACAGTCATGGATAAAAACAAAGAGTGTATTGGTGGAAGTCATGTTTCCATGGAAAAATCTGCATTTTTTTATGTAAGAGGTAGACACATCAGTGTCATTTTGATGGCAGAGATTTTAGACTATCAATGTCATGTAAAGGGAAAAAATTCAAATTGGAAAGGCTCTGTTAATGCAAAGTTTCTTACTTTAAACCAGAAAATTTTAGGGGATAAAACCAAAAGATTTTTCTTTCTAGGTATGTTACTACCATGTGAGTGGGTTTTTTTTAAAAAAAAAGAAGTGATAGAAAAGATAATGTAAATTTTCAGTCTTGATGCAGCAGCTACAGTACAAAAATACTTGGCTGTTTAAAATAAGGAATCTACAACTGCAACAGGTTTTTATCCTCCTGCACCTTAGTACTATTCTCAATGTTTTCCCTTAACCTAGCCTTCATTAGGGTCTCTACCTTAATCTTAAATAGTGCAGTGAAGTTTTGCCATCCTCTGTGCCACATGGCCAGTGGGTTGCAGTGACAAAGACGGGGTATCAGAGAAGTACTCTAGGACTTTACTTTTTTTTTTTTTTCTGCCCACAGAAGGTTTTGGCTTGATCTCTGCTTCTCATGAGGTTCAGCCTCCTCAGATTTGGGGGCTTACAAGAGGGATAAATTTTGCCATTTTCCACTGGCCTTTAATTGATAATATGTGAAATATTGCATTGAACTTGCTTATCAGAAAGCAGATGCAAGGTTCCTAGTTTGTGACTGCATTAGAGATGATTTACAGTCATTTCAAGAGAAAGAAAAATGCTTTGAAATGTATTTTTGATGTTTATTAATAGAATAGAAGAAAAAAGAGTGCTTGTTCTGAACACAGTATTGGTTTAAAATAATTGTAAAATGCTACTAAGTGTAAAAATCATACAATCAAGGGATTTACAGGTACAATGTGTTGGAAGAATCTTGTCCTAAGAGCACAAGATTTTAATGTTGTTTTGCTATACTGTTCCTTATCTTTGAGAGGGTGCCATGTGAAAAATTCAGGGCACAAGACCATAAAGTGAAGCTGAGTGGTTTTATTCCACCTGAATTGCTAACAAGACTATGCTACAGTGTAAAAAGAAATGCCCTTGGGGTTCTCTGGAAATTTATGTCAAAGCTGGTGATAAAGCATGAAATAAAATCACTTTATCAAAAATATCTTTGATACTCCAAGTAATATAATGACATGAAACAGTCTGACAAAGAGCTTTTAACAGTGTCAAGGAAGTTACTGAAGAAAATGTCAGGATTCTATTATGTAATTAGAACAATCACCAGGCTGACTTTTTGTTAGTGAGAAGGTGATTGAGTGAAACACTGTTTTTCATTTACCTTTTTCTTCTCCTGTTGCTTGTAAATGCAGACAGGAGAGATAGCAACTTATTGAGCCATCATAATTAAGAAGTTAGGGAAGATCCACTATTGTGTTTCAGAGGGATACCCTTTTTTTAACTTACTGGTGTATTGAATTGGTGTGGCATGTTGCCACTGGGTCTGTTGTAATGAAATATCACAGCTCTTTTGCAGTGCAGTGGCTGGATGTTCACCTGTGCATAATAGATAAAAAGAGAGACCAAAACTACTGGATAAATGAATTGCAGTGTAACCTGAGGACTTTTCAGACTGACTTTCCTGTAATTGCATGTAGCGTTTTTCTTAGTGTTCTGAATAGTAGAAGAGATTTTCCAAATACATTCCTATTCAGCTTTTGTGTTCGGTACTTCAAATTATTAGAGAGTGTCTTATTCAGGAGATGAATGGGTTTGATGAACAGTGTCTTTTCTGGTTACAAATTGTGTGCTCTTACATTAAAACTGTGAATATCTGCACAACCCAGACACAACCCAAACATAATACTACAACTCTCCTTAGTTTTTTTTCTCCCTACATTTCTGTCTACCTCTCTGCTGGGCCCTTATCTTGAACTGCATTACTAAAATAATTTCTCAGATATTTATCTTAGTCTGTGCTCACAGAAGCAGTAGTGGTGCCAGGTTATGATGCCAATAATGGTGACAATGAAATTGCTACAAGCAATCCAACTCAACTGAGCCAGCCAAGGAGGAGGTCAGCTCCCTCTGTCTGGAGGATGGATAGCTCAGGTATAGAGATTGCCCAAAATGCTTGTTAGATCAGCAGAGCAGTAGTTTAAGGTATCCCTTTGGGTTTGGATGTGATAGCTTTAATTTTGTGCTGTCCTTGATACTGCTGGCTGCAAAGTGATGTTTCTTGGAAGCCATGTACTTGTTTAAATTATTCAGTTCAAATCCAAAATTGTCTTAAATGAGAATATTTTAGAGGTCCTACACTTACCTTCTTCTGTGAGACCAGGATAAATTGAGATATGTTGTGAAAAGAGACATGCTTATTCTACTCTGCCACTAGAACTGCTTTAACATGCATGATTTCTTACAGGTGTTTCTCTAAGTTCCTAAAGCTATAACCCCCACAGGCAATCTTTTCAGTGAGCCTACCTGTTTCTGAGGCATCTGCCTGGATCTTTCTTGCTGCACTTAAAATCTATGACTTCTTGTTTTGTCCACTATGAGCAGAGAGGACAGATGTGGCAGCTTTTTCCGCTGAAAAATTATTGCGCAGTATTTGGAAATTTAATAGATCCATGATATATGGTTCTTTGTTATCTTCCAATAAAGATTATTAGATTATTTATTCCACTGCATCATCCACAGAAGTTAGACTGAGAGTCCCTTGCTGCTTATCTTTTTCTCTCTTTCTCTGGATGTCAAGTGTCTTACTGAAAAGACCAGTGTGAGACTCTTTCTCAGTCTTTTATTCTAATCCTAGCTCTATAAACTGGGGAAGAATTCATAAGGAAACAGAAGGTATGAACCCTCCTTCATTTCAGTGTCCTGAAGAGACTGAATAACATTTCTGTTAAATTGCCTACAACATCTTTCTGATTTAACTGACTCTAAAAGAATATAAGTTGACTAACAACTATAGCTTCAGGGAGGGTTTTGGGAGAGCTCAGTCCCTTTTTATTAGCACAGCAGAAATATTCTTGTTTCTTTGTGTAGCAATAAAACCAATACTTTCTAATGGCCACATTAGAAAGAAATTTTATAACTCAATGCAGGGGACAATCAGCAGCACAGTATTTATTAAGATACTGAATTTCAAGCATATGTGCTAATTTTATTACATACAAATTAGGAAATTTAACGTGTATGTTCATTTCTCTGGAATAAAATGGTGATTTTGAATCTTCTAACAATATTGGAGAGGAGGGGGGCAGAATAAAAAAATGTTTTCGGAGATATCCTAGTGGGAAATTGAATATGATGAGCTTATTTTATCTTGATAATGCTGTTACTTAAGAATAATTTAAAGATAAAAATCTGATCTATGAAGACAAAAATATCCTGTGCAGTTCCTTATTAATGGTAACTGTGGGAGCTTTAGCTTATTCAGGATGGGAATAGTAAATTGCTTGGAGGGCTGGTTCCTCTTATAATCTGATAACTGCTGTTAGTAGCATACAAACTCTAAGGATGAGGTTATTTTCTTTTTGTTACTTTTATTTCCTAAGTAGTGCAAATTTTCTGTCTTATTTAACATTCAAATATTCCATAGTAAAACATCCCATGATAAAATGGATGTCTGTGCTGTCTAAATGACAAGAACTATTTTTTCACTCCATATTGTAGTCTGCCACAGATGTAAATACAATAGGAAGTCTTCAAGCAAGTACGGAAATGAGAAAATAGTTCGCACAAAATTACCTGAAAAATGTAGCATCTTGGCATCATGAGATATGTTAGCACAATTAGTTTCCATTAGTTTATTTCCAACTCATCCTAAATCCAGCTGTATCAATGGAGATGTACCCATTTTTGGGTGGTGTGACCCTTATTTGCCAGATAGCAGAGCTTGAAGCTTGAAGGGGAAACAGTTCAATAGTGCAGGATATGAATAAAGCACATTATTTTATTTTAGTTTATGACTGTGTGTTCAGGTTTTCTCTGCTGCAAATGTTTCTGTGGATAACCAATTCTGCAATTTTTTTCTGTATCAAATCTCATGCACACTCCTCTAAAACTAAATGAGGGCAAACAGCTGAAGCAAACTACTTAATATTATTAACTAACTATGAGTATCAGCAAAGAAGTAGAATATTTATTAGTCAAATTGATTAGAAGCATACTATAGAAAAAATTGCTTTTTCATTTTCTTTGAGCAAAAAGTAAATGTTCACTATCCATGGCAATTCTAGCCCCTGGTTGCATTGATGTAATCAGAAAATGAGATTTTATCATAGTAAAACCAGGCAGAAGAGATCAGCCACTCTTCCTCTGCTGCCCTCCTTGAGGTAGCTGTAGGCTGTAATAGAGTCACCCTCAGCCCCTTTTCTTCAAACTGAACAAACCAAGTAACTTTAACTGCTCTTTCTCAGTCTTGTCTCGAGGGATCTTGCCAGACCTCTTGTTGTGGGGGTGCTCTACACCCTCTCATCCCCAGTTTGTACATAAAACCAGGATAATAATTTCTCAGATGCAGGATCCAGCACTTGCTCTTGTTTAATTTAACATGATTTCCCAGCTCTCTAGTCTGTCCAGAGCTCTCTCTAAGGCCTCTCTATCCTCAAGAGAGTTCACAGCTCCTCCTAGTTTAGTGTGGTCAGCAAAATGACTGAATTTATATTTGACTGCTGCATCTAGATCATTTATACAAACATTAAAGCATTATTCGACTTCCCATATGCTATTTTACTTTCAATACTTGAAACAGTGGTGGAAAATGGAGTTCATGGTGAACAGCAAGGCTGAAGAGGAGGCAGCAGCATGCTGTTTCAGCAAAGAGGACCAGTTGCGTGCTGCACTCTGTTAGGGCTGTGGGCAGCAGAGGTCAAGGATAGTGATTGAATATAAAAGATTCTGTTACTCTAGGCTACCATGAAATAATCCCATCCCTGTATTTGTGACAACATATCTGAATGCTGTGTCCAGTACTAGGGTGCCCAGAAGAGGAGACATATGGACTTTCTGAAGTTGAGCCTGATGGAGACCACTAAACTTGTCGGCGAGTTTCACACATTACATGCAAAAAAGCAGTTGTTTATTCAGCTCTAGGAAAGGGAAGAGGAGAAATCATAATTGTGCCTTTTCATACCTAGAAGGAAGGTCCAGAGGAGATGAAGCTAGAGTTTTTTCCAGAATGCTGAGTATCAGGACAAGATAATGGAAACAAGTTGTTATCACAAGCATGTGTAAGCACTGAAAGAAGGTTTTGTGGACCTGAGCAGCCTGATATAACTGGAGAAATCTTGTGATTTGTGTCCTCTTAATTTGATTTTTCAATCAAACTTATTTTGAGTTTTCAAATGGAGCAAAGGCAGTTAATCTTCAAAGAAAATATCCTGGTGTCTATTCTGTTTTAAAATGTGGACTAATATATATTTTTAAACACTTAAGTAGTGTAGAACAGCACTGCAACTGCGAGGCTGTTATCACAGAAGCTTCTTGAATTCAAGAGTTGTCAGAAAAATCTTCTGAAGTTACTCTCAGTGCTTGGTGGCAGCAGATACATCAAGGGAGAAAGGTGACAAACTTTGTATGTATTCTGCAGTTGTGAAGCAGAGTGGTTTCTAGGTACACATTACATTGTGATTATGTTCTGGAGTTGTTTTTGCAGTCATGGCTTTGCAGCTGAGTGTCTCACAAATTTGTTGGCATGGCTGATTGTATCATGATTGAAGAAACTGATTTGCAGCAGCCAGCAGCTTTCGGAAAGTTCAGAGAACCGCTGAGTGTCTGACTTACACATGCTAGCAGTTGAGCTAGCAATTTTTATCAGGCTCATGCTCTCAAGCTGTTTGTTTTCTGTGACCTACTTCATTTAAATTTGACTATTTACTTGTTTTGCACAGCAATGCACAGTGAAGCTCTCCGTCATTCCTTTGTCAGAACTTCCTTTAATTCTTTATTAATAGGTCTAAGGCACCACTCACACCTATGGTGGAGGAAGCATCCCTAAGGATCCTGAGGCAGAGTTTTGTCTTCAGGCTCCATCTGTCTCCTTCCCAGAGAGAAGTACAAGGATCCTTATTGTCAGTTAACCATGAGGTTGTGCTGCTGCAATCATGCTGCAAGGGTGCTCGGAAAATTGTATGTAGGGTGATGAAGAACAGAGGCTCTGGAATCTCATGTGTTTTACATCTCCTTTGGATATTTCTGCTGTCTACCACAGAGGCAGTGGTTGATGTTGGTTGGTGTGGAGCACAGCTGGGTGCAAACTGAAAGGCCACAATGCTCTGAGAGGCAGCTCTGACAGAGGCCTCAGGCTTGTTGTCAGATTGTCCCCAGTCATCTCAGTATAAATGGTCTTATTCCAGCCCTAAGCTGTGGTGGGCTTGCTACCCCACATAAGTTTACACAGTCAGCTTTATGATCTGGGTAGTGATTGGGGCAATCAGAGCTCAAGGCCTTGGGTAAATCCTTGCATGGGGAAGCAAAGGTGATCAGATTTATTTAGTATTTTTTTGGAGGAGGAGCAACAGAGCACCAAGGGGACCTGTGGAAGACTTTCTAGTCTCACTTGAATTCTGAGTGGTAAAAGGGCTATAAGCAATCGAGGAATCTGAGTTGTTCCTTTCTTTCTTTCTTATTTTCTTTAGATGGACAATTTAAACACCTTTATTTCTACAGATTTCTACATATAGTACATTTACACTCAGTTAAAGTATACTTTAACTGAGAGAAAAAAATTTAAAACCTGAGCTTTATTTACCTTAGTCTTCAATGAATAAAAATATATAGTAGAAATGTTTTTATGGCTAAACAATCCCCCTTGCAGAGTGCACTGTTATGACCAAATTTTCAGGGTAAACTACTAATCAGCCATTTGACTGTTGCCTTCAAAAATCTGCTCTGTGTTTGATGCAATAATCAAGCTATTAATATGGAAAATAGAAGCAAAAGTGTTTCTAGTGAAATTAGGTGTGAAATTAGGAATTCAATATTTTTCTTCACTTTCAGCCTCACTGTTCCTTTTTCAAAGGAAAACATGAACTATACTGCTGTGAAAAGCTGAGGAATTATTTCTTCAGTACTGACACTGGGTATCATACCCATTGAGTGCTGTTTGTAGTGTAGGCTTTATTTTTTTATTTCCTCATGTTACGCATCCATCATCTGAAGTAGCTTTCTTTTAAGCCTACTATGCATTAGTAAACCAATGCTGTGGAAGAGTCAGTCAGCTCCAGCTAAGTTGAATGTATTCCCATTATACATCTCCTTGTAGAATGGGTCTCATGGCACTTTAGATTGATTGTGGATACAATCTGAAGGAGGGCATACAGTGTAGGAGATCACAAGTCAATCCAGTGTTGTAAGGATACGTGAAATTAAATCTGTGTCTGCCAAAGGGCTGTTCGTTCAGTTCAGGGAACAAAAAGTCTTCAGACTTTTTGCCAGTAGCTCTGTACTGAGATACTGAAACTCAGACCTCCTGACCCAAGACGGTTTCAAATGCTCTGGAAGAATTATCTTCCTTCCATTTTCCCAAGAATTGGTCAAAGACTGCTTTCTCTTTCTTCTTCTTTTTTTGAGAGATGCACTAGTGCCTAAATGAAAGCAAAGTATGAAACTCACAGTCACTTCCTCTGAAGGATCTTGGAGGGTCCTTTCTGAAATACTGAAGTAATGACACCTGCTTTTTTCCACAGCTAGAAGATCTAGCTGTTGAAGCATGGAGGTTTAATCCCCTGTTAGGGTTTTGCAACTCTATCCATCTAAATGACAAACCAGTTCGTTCACCAGTTACTCACCAGGCCTTGGGCATCAATGATGCTTTGAGCTCTGCTTTTTTTTCCCTTTAGCATATGGCGAAGGGTTTTGTGAAGATTTGTGTTAGTTTAACACAGCCTGATTTCTAGTGTGGATGGGGAAAGCCACAGAGGCAGCTCCTGAGAGAAGCTCTTCAGAGTTTATATCCGGCAGAGCCAATCCCTGAAGGCTGTGGCTATGGACATGTTGCTGGCTGTCCTAGGTTACAATATAAGAATGTTCCAGAAGGTCTGTATTTTATCTCCATCTTCATGAACTGTTAAAATCAGGAGGGGCAGTGTTTTCCTTGCCTCCTCCCCCGGACCATCTCCTGTTAATGGGCCATCAATGCCTTGCCCCATGAGTCACAGATAACTCCCTCCGGGAGCCATTTCCTGCATAATGGACAATTAAGGACCCACCCCATGACTCAGAGAATGACATCATCCCATTGTGAGAAGCTCTGCCCAGGGGGAGGAGCCAAGCATTCCCACCTGGATATAATCTGGGCATTTGAACAGAACAGGCATCTGCCTTCTACTGGATTCCCAGAGGAGCAGCCTTCTCTCCCACTGGATTCCCAGAGGAAGGACCAGACCCT
>VXBU01009946.1:26464-38731 GCA_013400315.1 Bombycilla garrulus | reverse complement strand
TTAGATTCCCTGTCACCCAGCGCTGATTTGCTTATGCCTTGCTTGCTATAATTAATAAATTTCAATTTGACCCAAACTTCAGAGTGTACTGCAATTTATCACACTATTAGGTTGTAGTTTGTTAGTTTTTGTTTTACTTTATTTTGTTTATACATATTAAAAAATTGTTATTCTTATCCTCATATCTTTGCCTGAGAGCCCCTTTTAATAATTTGGAGGGAGGGGGTTTGCATTTTTTCTATTCTAAGAGAAGCTCCTGCCTTTCTTGGCAGGCACCTGTCTTTCAAAACCAAGACACTGGCTCAGTTACAGAAGCTGGTAACGCCTCTGTGATGACACATTTAAGAAGAACAAAAACTGCACGCACGCCCCTTTTCGAAGGGGCTGGGGTTATAGGGCTGGGGGCCATAGGGCTGGGACCACCATCTCAGCATGGCTCACAGTGAAGTTTCCCTGCTCAGCTGCTCTTAGCCAGCCGTGCTGTGGGTAGAAGGGTAGGAGTAGCAGCAGCAGCAGCTTCTCTTTTTCAGCACCCTTCATGAAGAGAGGCAATGAATGAAGCCAGCGCTGGTGGGGACAGTGAGAGCATGAGGACCAATTCCCTTGTGCAGAGCCTGGACAGGATCAACCTTTCAGCACTGCTAAACCCTATAAGAACTTCTTAATTGATAGAACTTGAGAACAAACAAACCTAAAGACAACATTTTTTCCTGAGTCAGAGAAAAGGAGAAGGTGAGGACACATGAGGAGAACAGCATGACAACACAGAGGTCGGTGAAAGGAAGGAGGGAGAGGAGGTGCTCCGAATGTTGGAGCTGAAATTTTTTTAAAAGATGTGGTGAGGACTATAATACGACAGTTTCCCTGTAATTCATGAAGTGGATGGGGGGATCCAGAGATCCACTCACAGCCCGTGAGAAAAGGTGCTCATGCTGGAACAGGTGGATGGTGAAGAGCTGTAATATAGTAGGAAACCCAGAGAGAGCAGACCCTTGCTTGCAGAGATAGAGGAAGAGGACCCTTGGTTCCAAACTAGAGCAGCTTATCCTTAAAAGACTACATCCCATGAACTAAAATTACCTATGCCATTTAGTTTGGGAAGACTATTTTGCCCGTAGGAAGCAGCTTGGGTGGGTCTGCTTCTTGTGAAAATTAGAACCACACTGGAAAAGCTCACAGAGAACTTCCTGTGGGAAGGATCCCATGGCATAGCAGAAGAGACTCCTCTCCTTTAGTGAACTGAAGAAAGATTTCAAATGAAAAACTGACCAAAACTCTCATGCCCTGTCTGCCTGTGCTGTCAGTGGGAAGGGAGGAGGAGCTGGAGGGAGGAAAAAGGTGTTCTAAAGGTTTATTTTAGTTCTCATTATCCTTTTAATTCTGTTAATAAATTTTCTTTATGCTTTTTAAATTTGAGCCTATTTTGCCCTGAAGGTGTTTCTTCCCAATCCTTATCTCAACTCATGAGCTGTTTGTTTTATCTTTCCCCTTCCTCTGCTCAACTATAGTAGAGGA
Source organism: Bombycilla garrulus (assembly GCA_013400315.1). Classification (NCBI taxonomy): domain Eukaryota; kingdom Metazoa; phylum Chordata; class Aves; order Passeriformes; family Bombycillidae; genus Bombycilla; species Bombycilla garrulus. The sequence goes on along the minus strand of VXBU01009946.1, from coordinate 37,216 downwards.
GAATGCACGAATGGTTTATTATGGTTGCCTGGCTTGTAGCCAGTGTCAAACCATGACAAGACTGGAAATGTTTTAATCAAAAATAATTGAGAGAAACATGGATATCTAAAATCTTCTGAAGGTCAGATCATATGATTTTGGAATGGCTTTGAATTATTTAAATATAACAGAAATGGATCTCATTTTTCTTCTTAAAATATTGTCTCAACAGGAACTGGAAACAAAAACTCATTGCATTGAATTAGGATGGTTTACTCTGTATTTAGATGAAAAGAGAGAGAAATACTATCTTTCTTAGTAAATATATGCTCTGTTTTGTGATAAAGTATAGCAGGTCTGATACAATTAAAATTAAAAAAAAAATCTTGAATTCTCAATTAACTTAATATTTGAATCATTCAGCATTACTAAATATGATGTACTCGATAATTATTGCCATTTTCAGTTGTCATTTAAGAAATGCCATATTCATCTCGATATTCTATAAACCCATGTTTGGATTTGTACTCAGGAAAAGTATTGGGAACCTAGGGCTGTTGCTTCTCAGTTTGTGATGCTTTCACATTGTATGAGCCAACAAATTTGAGATTGATTAATTGACCAAGAGATAATTCAGGGGAGGAAAATAGGTAGCATTAATGATTCAAATGTAATTCTACAAGTTGTAAGCCAGTGAGCTGAACCAGTACTTCAGTATAGAGTTAGATGGACTGTGTAGGTTTTTTTGATGGAACATGAAAAAATAAGGTTCAGCTCATTCATGTAATCACTGAAAACCCACAGTTATGTTTCAGGCAGATACACTATTTGGCACATTACCCATCTGCTTTGGAGTGAGTAAATATTTCTCAGCTTTTAAGTACCTGTATTTTATTGATAAGAAAGTTTACCTAATCAGCTGTGTATTTCAGCCCAGACCTAATGCTTTGTTGTGACAGAATACATGGTTCACACAAATACAAATGATTTTTGTTTTTTCAGGTTGTCATTAATTTTTTTGGAATGCTCATAGGGAAAGGTGATAAATGTGAGTTATTATTTCCAAGGCCATGCAGAATAAAGATATAAATAAAATACTACTAGGTATAAGTCTCTAGCTAAAAAATAATTTTCTGATACGGCTAATTTAGATTTGTTTTTAATGTGATAAATAGCTACATAATTATAAAACCCTGATTAAATTAAAATTTTCATCAGAGTGCAAGAGTTATACTACTAAATAATAATCTGCCTGTTCTTAACCTTTGCCAGCAATCACACAAAAATACTTACATCTGAGATTAATAAAACAACATGCCATGTTTATCACACTCAGTATCTGTGCAGGAGCAAACAAAAGGTATAAACAAAATGAGCTTAAAGATAAACACTAATTTTGTTTTAATCATGCAATTGCTGCAATCATATGCCTAATAAAGGAAAAAGAATTAAGAGAAGATGTCACCCTCTTCAGAATGACTTTTTGTTAGGAAAGAGTTGTATGCAATACAACAAGAAATGCAATAATAACCTGTTATTAAATATTTGCCCCTTCAACTGTCCTCCAAGTCCTGAGTCCTGATTTCACCAAGGTACATATACAGACAGCATAGAGACTTAGTTTATCAGAAAACATGCATTTTTTGCAGTTGGCTGATTTTGACTCTTGTGGTACGATGTCATCTTATTGTAACTTCTAGTCCTTAGTGTTTTTCTGACTGAAACCATATAATGGCAAAACAGAAATTAGGAGGAATTAAGTCCAGAAATCTGCCTCTATCCTGAAGTAGACTTTGGATTATCTCTATCTATGGCACAAACAGTTTGCTGTTGTGCTCGGATATGAATATATAAGATGAATTAGGCTGTAGAAAAATTAATGGTGATTTAAAAATAAAGTCCATGGGCAGTTTCAGGGCAAGCACCATAATGATTTGGGGGTTTTGTTTGGTTTTGTTTGGTTTGGTGGTCGGTTTTTTTTGGGTTTTGTTGGTTTATTTTTTTTGATAGATAATGTACTCCATAACCTCATATGTTGATTGCTTCTCTTTGGGCCTTGTAAGTAACACAAGTTATAACATACTCAGTTGTCTAAATTTTCATAAGATACAGTCATGCAGATGTGGGGTTTTTCCCATTTGTTCTTAACGTATTTTTATGGAGATAAAGCTGTCTTTTTTTCAGAATGCTGTTGCTAGTCTGATGCATTTGTGTGGTATCTTCAGACCTGGAAGGGTCTGGCAATATTTCAGATTGTATAGAATTCTACTCCAAATCCTACAGTGATGATCAGAGAAGGTGTTTGTACAGACTGTGCTGAGGTCACACTCAAATAGTGTTAATTTTTCAGTCTCTATGTCAGGATTAGACAGGGATTCATTAGATGTAGTCTTATTTTGTAGAATTTATTTGATATATTTTTATGTACTTATCTGCAAATAATTTATGACAAAAAAAAATTACTTTGAGCTACTAGTAAAAATCTTTTCTCTCACAAGTCTGCTAGATATTATTTTACAGGAAATATGTAATGGAAATGTGATATTTTAGTGGACTTACAAACATCCTTTTGTTGCTTTAAAGTGTATTTAACATTGAACTCACTTCAGTTGTGGTTGTTGCTTGGGTGAAACTAGTGAAGACAAGGTAGCTTCCATTTTTTATGACAAGAAACTCTGGTTTTGAAAGTGAATCAATTTTTTCACTTCCCTTTTCAGAGTATCATAGAATTGTTCATGTTGGAAAAGACTTTTAAGATCATCAGGTCCAACCACTGACCCAGCACCATCACTATGTTCAACAGTAGATCATGTCCTCAGGAACACTTCCAGGGTGATGACTCCACCACTTCCCTGGGCAGTCTGTTCCAATGCTTTATATTCCTTTGTGTGACTTTTTTTTTTTCCCAAGTATACAATCTAAACCTCCCCTGGTGGAAGCTGAGGCCATTTCTTCTTGTCCTGTCACTTTTTACCTGGGAGAAGAGGCCAAAACTCACAACAAAGTCCTTTCAGGTAGTGTAGAGAGTGGTAAGTCGCTTCCCTCCATGCCCCCTCTTTTCTCCAGGCTAAACACACCCATTTCCTTCAGCCACTCCTCACAGGACTTGTGTTCCAGACCCTTCACCAACTCTGTTGCTCTTCTCTGGACTTAGTCCTGCACCTTAGTGTCTTTCTTGCTGTGAGGGGCCCAAAACTGAGCACAAGACTCAAGGTGTGGCCTCCTTAGTGCTGAGCGCAGGGGGCTGATCACTGCCCTGGTCCTGCTGGCCATGCTTCCTGCTACAGGCCAGGATGTTGCTGCCTTTCTGGCCACCTGGGCATAGCTGGCTCATATTCAGCTGCTGTTGACCAGCATCCCCAGGTCCTTTTCCACTGGGCACCCTTCCAGCCACTCTTTCCCAAATCTGTTGGGTTGTGACCCGAGGACAGGACACAGCACCTCACCTTATTGAAACTCATGCAGTTGGCCTCAGCCCATTGATCTAGCCTGTCCAGATCCCTCTGGAGAGCTGTTTTACCACGTGAATGCTTGGAATCAGTTTCCTGTGATCTGCAAACTTGACTCACAAGAGTGCACTCAATGCCCTTGTCCAGGTCCCATCATCACCAAGGATGTTAAACAAAGCTAGTCCCAAAACTTAGCCCTGGAGAATATTTTAATACATCTTGTCCAAATACTGTCTTACTAATCTCAACTGGCAAGGTTTGTAGGCCTTTGGTTACTTTTGAACTTCGATGTGTGAGGATCTGGGCTTCTGCTAAGATCAGCTGTCTGATTGCTGTTCTGGATGCTGACAGTGATTCCAGTTCATTGGGTTGCATATAGCATGTGAAGATACAGTTGACTTCTTTGTTATTACCTTATGGAGTATCATGAGACATTGCTTGAAAAAAACATTTTTGTTTGATTATCTTACAATAACCCTACAATGTGAGGATTTCTAACATTCATTGATAGTTGACCTCTGCCTTCATTATTAGAATGCAAATCTCTGCAAATGTGTAAATTTCCTTTATACAGAACATTGCTTTTGTGTGGAATGGTTTAGTCTTATAGAGCATCTTTTCCAGGTTAGTTATTTGTCTTTTCAGGTTACATGCACTTTGTTGCACATTCATAGTTTTCATTTTTTTCCTGTAAGCCCAGTAAATTAGGCATTCTTGCTTGTCTACACTGTAAGATGAGATTTATAAGGCTAAGTTTTGTCTTTGCCATGACATCATGCTTTATTTAAAATAGAAATGTAGAAAGTTATTTCTTCAGATAATTTTTTTTTCTGCGAAACACACGTTTTTGACTTTGATTTCCATATATTCACATTTGCCAAGCCAGCATTGGGTTGTCTTACGGACATACATCGTATGATGACGTATTTGAGTAGAAAATATTTGTTTGCTTCTTCTACACACAAAGTGTATGTTCTGTTTATATTTTATGGCGTCTTTTTCTTTTAATATTTTTCTAGCATAAATCTTTTTGTTGTTAGAGTCCTAAGTAGGCCTGAACAGAAAGGAGTTTCCTTGTCCTGCTGGAAACACTGATATTTCATAAAGTGCTTCTTCTCCAGAACACACCTGAGATCTCCATCTCTTTACATGATGGCTCCTAAGAAATCTTACTTCAAAGGGTCCTCTAGTCAATATTAAATTATTATATCAGCTTTCCTTATTATGTGTTCCAATACATACATGCTGGTAAATTCCTGCAGGTTATCCAGGTGAAATCTTAACAAATTGTCTTAAATAATGTAAATAATTTTTTATTACAATTAAAACATTTTGGATTTATAGGATAGATTTTCTTTTTATTAAAAAAAGATTATTATATAAATCAAGAGTAGTTGAACCATCAATCAGGGAAAAAAATTCACCACAATTTATTTAATATTTTGAATGTCTTTTTTTCTTTTCATTTGAGATTAATTTATACTTCAAGAACTCTTTCCCTTGTAGTGTATCTTCTTTCCCTTGTAGTGTATCTTTACAATTTCCAAAAGCTAAATTAAATTCTGGCTTATTAGATATAAATTAGGAACTGGTGAATGATGGTAAATCAGTACTTTAGGACCCAGTTCAGCTTAGAAAGAGCAGAGAGACCAGGCCACAGGAGTTTGTGGTTGTATCACATAAAACTTGTACATGATGTAGGCTGCTTCTTTTTCTGCCACTAAACTTCTGTGCCCACTCTCATCTTGATCAGCATTTTTTTTCCTGTTCAATAAAGAGCAAAGGAACCAGACATTTATCCCATAAAATGGTTGTAGTCTATCCTTTCAGACCAGACAGCTCTCTTTCTCAGCCTTCACTGGGAAGCATCTTGTAAATTAGGGATTGTTAAATGTTTTTTCTTATAATTATTTTTTCTAGTCCTATCTGCTCTTCTGTTTTGAAACTGGTGTCTGAGAATGTCCTCCAGGTGTATATGACACCTTCTTTTATAGAACTAAGCCAGCAGTTTCAGTCTCTTAAAAGGACAAAGCTTTTTATTTATGTGTCTCTGCAACAGATCAACAGGATATTTTCTGCAAGAATAAAAGGGGAAATAGCAGGAGTAGATTTTGGAAAATGGCAGGATTTAATTCAAAGCCCAGTGCTTAATGTTTTAAAAAGCACATAATGTAGCTCATTTGCCTTTTCCACCTTCTGTTTATGCAAAAAATTTGTTTATACCTGCCTTTAAGCCTGGTCATTTCCATCTTCCAAACGCTAATGGCCTTTGAAAGGGCAGGAACTTTCCTGCTTCTTCAGTTCAGCTGCTTTCCCTCCAAGGGCTGTTTTGCTAGTATCAGCATTCTCAAGGCTACACCGTGATCTGGGTAGCAACACATTCAGCTCAGGATCAATTTCCACTTTTACCAGCACAAGGGGAAGCAATGGGAATCAGCTACTTGGGAGATTAGGACAGGGTAATTGTATTTTTTTGAGTTTTGCTAGATAAAGAAGTGTAGTTTTAAAGGACGTCTTTTTAATGACATACTGCTTTTGAAAGCATATTAACTCAATACAGTCAGTGCTTAATACTAGCTACTTCCTTCCTTCATACGCTTTGGGGGTTTTTTTGTTTCTGCAGACATTAGTGGCAATCACATACTTCTGTATCAAGAAAGAAAATTCAGTCTGCATTGTATTTTTGGTACCCTGTGTATTGTCATTTCCTTTTAATGGCAAGTGAGCCCAGTATATTCTTCCTTTCACCTCCCTCTTTACCCAATACTCACCTTAGCACTGAAATACTCTAGGAATTATTGCATTTCTTGAGCCTTTAAATTCTTCTGGTTGTGCTCAATATCCATTAGATTACTAGCAGCAGCAATAGTATTTAACCAAATACATTCTTTACATGGCTGATTACGTAAATAAAGTATATTCCAATGACTGTGTACGTAAGTGACTAAGAAAGTGTTTCGTGCTACTTGTCTGAAAATTTCTGTATTTTTATGATGTGTTGTGATTTGGGGCTTTTGCAATCCTTAGCATTTGCCTTGAGCACAAGTAGTCAAAAATTATGTTGATGGGGTTAGCAAACACATTGCTATCGTTACCCTTATTTTTTTATTGTGTCAGTACAAGTGACCAGTCCTTGCTTAAGGTTTGATTTGACTTTTCAATGCTTCTGAAAGCATAAACTGTGGTAGGCCAAGCTGGTCACTGTCTCGCATAAGTTTTACACAGCTAGTAAGCCAAAAACACTTTGTGTTGCTTTTTCTATACAGTGCAGCTTCATAATAAATAGCATTTAAATACATTTAATGAACTTAGAACCAGGGAATTTTTCTTCCTTCATCTTTTTTTATTTATTTTGAGTACAAAAGGTGGGCATACATCTCTTGGTGGGCTCTCACGTATACAAATCAATTGTGTAGTTTATCGATATGCAAGTTAAATATTTAAGTGCAATTAATTCTCTACATGTTTATTTGCAAAGACTGGACAAGCAATCAAGTTCAGATCAGTCTCTCTCTCTTTAAATCATCTTAAATTGCGGCCGGCAGAAGGATCAACAGCAGTGCTCATATAGACAAGTAAGTATATGGCAGATGTTAAGATGTCTGTCTTAAAACCTCATCACTGTCTTAAATCATCATGGACACAAATAATTTTCAAGGGGAGAGATGTAGAATGACAGGTGTATCTACAATGCCTTTATTTCCATATGGTTGCAGTGATTTTTGTTTTCTTTTGAATAGGAATTTTTACCTTTGCAACTATTTCCTTCTTTCTCTTGTATTCTCAGTAAATCTTTCGGTTTAAAAAACCTAAGAAGACCCTTCATGAAATCCTTGTGAATTTGCACAAGCCATTTACAAATACAGGTAAATGTTTCTTCGCTGTGTTTCTATTATACATGGCTTTTTGTCTTCCAGTGCTCTTTTTGAAAAATTATAGGCTAAGGGCCTTAGACCTTCTAAAGAAACCTGAAGATGATCAAGGTGGGGTTTTTATCCTGACCAAGTGGAGAAATTACACCATAGCCCAGTGTTAGAAAATATGGACAAGGGGATCAGTTTCTCCACTGTGTCCATGAGTGAACCACATAACTACAAAGGAAGTGTGAGAATGCAGGCACAGTTTTCTGTCTGATGTTAGAAAAATGAGAATTCTGTTAGTCTTGATTACCTGGTAGGAAAGATTCTGGCCACTGGTAAATGCTGCTTCTTTCTTTTTTTCCCTGTCTCTCCCCACCATCCCAGAAAGGAGCATCTGGAGCCTTCCTTACTCCATTTCTGTCCTTGAAGACTGAAGGGAGAGATCTGTCTGAAAACACAGGAAGTGCTGGGCAAGAGAGGGAGTTACTAAGGGCACTCTTTTGGTGTCCAAGAGTGCCAGAAACCTGAATACTTTGGGAATTCCAAGAGTTTTGAAGGCTGAGGCTTATAGGCAGGCATCCAAATGCAGTTTGTCATGCTATGTGATTTTTACAAACATTGACGTTGTAAAAATGCATGGAAACTACAACTCAGCAGGATGTTGTTATGGTCATTGTACAAACATAATACATGAATGAGTCTAAAATTATTGCAGTGAAAGTGCCAAGGAAGAAGCAGAGAGATGAAGAAATTGGGCGTTTGTGTAACCTGTACCCCAAGCTGTATATAGAGAGTAGCGTAGCTGAAACCCTGCTATTTCTCTGCTTGTTTAAAGAGCTGGTGATTTCTGGTTCTCCAGGGGAGCTGTAAACTGTATATGGTTATTGTGAAACTTGGTATTGTCTACAGAAGTTGCCATTGTGGGGGCTGGTCTCAAAATAATGACAGTGTGCATTCATTTTAATATTATATAATACTTAAACTATGTTTAATGCTCACTGTATTAGTACTGATCCAACTTTAACAGTTGTTTCAGTTACTGTGCTGCTTCAGTTTGCTAAAATATTTATTAAAATATTAATTAAAACATTTTTAATTATCTGTTCAGTAATGCTATCTTTCTGTATTTCAAATCCTCCAATTATGAACATAAAAAGAAGCTGTTCATGTTGGTGGTCTTGAAGTGAATTTGTCCTCATCAGCAGGATAATGACAATTTAAGGATCTTTGCCACACGATTTGACTGACTTCTTTTCAGAATATAGATTTTTAATAATGAGCTAACCTTTTTTGTAACTATGGTGTATCTGTAGACCGTGGAAAAAAGACAAATGTTTTCAGAACTGTCTGCTATTTTAACTTGTTTGGTCTCTGCTTCTCCAGTCTTGCCTGGTTAAAGCTATTTTCTTTTAATCCTGTCAAACTTCCTTTAATGTTGGTGGTTTTGGGTGTTAGAAATCATGTGAATACTCTTTTTGATAAGAAACTGTAAAGTCTTTTCTATTATCATCTTTCCAGAGTAGCTATTCTTGTAAGCACATGAGGAAGTTACAGAAGTGCTGGATGCCAGAAGAAGGACTCATGCCTCAGGGAGGATATTTTCTGGAAGTAAACAAAATAGTGTTTTACCTATTGGAAGATAGAACATTACTGTGTGTCTATCCTGAGGAGGAAAAAAAAAAGATATTTATTTTGTAATATCTTAAAGTCTTTATGAATTTGTAGCAATTACTTTGAAAATTATCTACAGTGATAGATTGTAGAGCTGTTATCCCTGAGTTTTCTTGGGTTACCTCGTGAGAAAATTCTTATATATGTATAATATTTGAGTATCATCTTATCAAACAACTAGAAATTAAGATTTCAAGTTTACTTGTTTGGTGTGTGCAGAATGTGTAGAACAGGATTTAAAATACAGCCTAAGTGAGGGATACTTAAAGAAGTGTACCAAAATTATGATTACTTTTTTCCATTCAATAGGTAGTTAATGGCTCCATATCTAGTAATCATTTATTTGAGACCAAACATAGGCTAGAGCAGTTTTCCTAGCTCTCAGCTAAGGCAGACTCTGAGAAACATCTATATTTACAGAACTGATATATTCTAAAAAGGTCATCAGCAATTTTCTGAATTTACACTAGTCCTTAACCAAAAATAGTCTGTTGTCTCCCCACAAAATTTTCCACTTTTACTTCTTTACATCTATTGTGTTGCTTAGATTGTATTTATGTTTATAATAACCAGAGAGGAAATGGTTATCCTTCATGTATGTGTACTACACAGAAACAAAGGAGCATGAAAGTGTCATAATGAACCAATATCAAATTCAAATACAGCAAGTAGGTAGGTGTCAAACGTGCCTTCAAACACAACAAGCAGCAAAGCCCTCAGAATATCAGCATTGTCCTCAAAAGCACTGTCAGTGAGTTAAAATCACTGGGAATCTCTGCAACAGCCTGTAGAGTTCGTAGAACCCACAATTTTTCTTTCTTACGCTGGAATGTTGCTGACTTCACCAGATACAAGAAACAAGATGAAAGAAACTGAAAGCACTTGCATCATTCTCAAAGATTTTTCTCCGTTGTCATTGCTGTACTTAAATAATAAAACGCAGTACTTTATTCTCAGAGTGGGATGGTCTGGATCGTCTGGACACATCTCTGCTACTGCTACTACTACTGTTTACTGGCCTTCCACATCATTCCTGTATATGTGAAGACTTATCACTGCTGCAGCTACCAGGATCTCTGCTTCCAGGTTTTGTGCAGCAGCCTCATTTTCAAAGCAGGCCTTCTTAGAAGTGAACTGTGACTTCCTCTACGGGGATGTCATCCTTGCTTTCTAGTTTCATGGTACAAAAATGAAGGTTTCTCAGAACTACATTCAATTTGGAAAGTGATGAAATAGTTAAAAATATACTGCTCTTGTTAAAAGCTAGCATATTATAACATATTTTTGACAGATACAGCTTACCTATGCAATCTTATTAAGTCTTTGACAACAGTAGTGCAATGTCAAGAATTTGAGGCAAATTTTCTGCAAATACAGGAGTGAGTCTATGATTGCATGATTTTTATTCTAGGATTAGCTAAATATTTTACATACATAGAGGTTCGTGAAGTAGAGCTATTTTAATACATGCCCTTTCATTTTGAGCAGCACAGAATTTTCAGCAATATAGAATTTGGGTTTTATTCATAATTTTAAACGGTCTTTTTGGTGATACTCTGGCTAGAAGAAAAAGCAAAATGGCTTCCTTAGAAGGTTGTGTTACCCACATTGTTCTATTTCTTAATTTCAAGAAATTATAAAGCTGATTATTTGTTGTCAGGGGACAGATGTAAATGTCTATGTTTTGAGCTACTTTAGAGATGGAACGTTTCGTTTAAAAGAGAAAATTTAATATAAATGTATGAACTTGAATACTGACTCTGTAGCAGATTATCTATTTTTGTGGAAAAGGA
>VXBU01009946.1:0-26348 GCA_013400315.1 Bombycilla garrulus | reverse complement strand
TTTTTTTGGGTTTTTTTTTTTTTTTTTTTTTTTTTTTTTTTTTTTTTTTTTTAATTAGTGTACCAGAAAGAAAAAAAATAGTTTGTAATATATACAAAGCTGAACAAAAACTTTGCATGGTATTGAGCTAACAGGAAGGTGTTTCTGGTCAAAGCAAATACTGGTCTCTTGATTATTCAAATTATTCCACATTGCATAGAATAAATCATTATTGAACCAGGATTTAGACCCATTATTTGCAAATATGAATTACTACCATAGCCCTCTGTGGATATATCAGGAGCTCAGCTGATAGCAGAGAGAAAGGCAGACAGCTTCCATAAAAGCTGTGTATAGCCTCACAGTGTGGCAATGACAATTCTGTGTAAATGGTAAATTCCTGCTTCCCTATTGGTCATCTTCCCTAACCCCTATATTTCTTCCCCAAATATAAACCACTGCCACTATGGTAGGGTAGAATGCTGATTGCTGACTATGCTTGAATGGAAAATAAAGGAAACATCCACTCATATAAAGAATTATTCTTTCTAGATACAAAAATCTTTCTGTTTCTATCTATCTGAAGAAACTCTATTTTATCAGCTGGTATCTTCTATTACACATCTCTCTGTTCATTAAACTCAGGCAGAATGACAGTGGAATTTAATACAGCAGTACTTATTAATAATCTCACAATTTAGTTAATTTATACTAATTTATAACTAGTATTATCCCAAGTACTGTCAACCAGACAGAATAATGATAATTTTACAACATTAAAAAATTGTAAAACATTATCTCAGTGTTATTCAGGCTAAGAACCTCATTTGTGAGATATCCAGTCTTTCCATTTCTGCTCTGCTTAATATGTGTTCACATCTTCCATGAAGGTGGGAAGAAGGATAGGATTTTGCAAGCAAAGTCAGACACAGTGTGCAGTACTGCACTGATTCCAGGAGATCTTGGGATTTAGCAGAACCTGAAGTACTACAGCTGTTAAGGCCATAAATAATCAAACTCCTCACTGGAACTGTTCCACTTTGTACAGTTATTCATTTGCTGTGTTACATTATAGTAGCAAAAAAATTGTTTCAGTCAGAAAATAAAAAAACCTGACGTCTCTTTATTTAGGGAAGTATCTTTGTTCTTCTGAATGACTGTTAGGCATATAAAAAAATAAATTAGGTAAGAAATCTGGGATCATCCACATAAGGGAACACGCAGTTGATAAAGGAAAAACAAAGTAAATATTCATTTCAAAAAGAAATTGAGGGAAGACTCAGGAAGGGCAAAGCTCTGGAATCCAGATGAAAGATCTGAGTAGCCTTTGTGTCTCTGTCAAGGGTACTAGGAAGAAAAATTAGATGTGCAAGTCAGAAGGACTTGTGAGAACAATTGACTGAACATTAGCTCTCTTCCATCTCTAAACAAAGTTACAAGGAAAACAAGGCTACTGGATGCTTTTAAAGTCTTTTTTCTAAGATTCATTGGTCCATTCTTCTGGACATTCTTTATTTCCTCCCCTGTCCCTTTTCTTTTACCCAAAACCTATCAATGATTTGATTTCCCACAGAAATGAGTACATTTAAAACCATAAATAGTTTTAGAGAAGATTATGACACTTTAAAAAAAAAATACTAGCACAGAAATCTTGATGCTTTTGTTCCTAATGAAAAAAACAACCAAAAACCAACCCCTAACAGATATTTCAAAGACATATAGAAACAGGAAACCTGCTTTAACTTTTTGTTTCATGAGTGAAAATTAAATGCAAAACCAGATGGAATTATAAATGAACTTCTAAAGTGACCTTCATGTGAGTTGAAAGTGTATGCATCTTTTATGATCTCTCATAGCATGTAAAACATATAGCAGCCAGCAATACTGGAGCACATCCCTCAGTCAGCCCACCTGGTTTCTGCTGATCTGACTTATATCTTGGGCCTTTTTGTGGCTTTTTTTACTTCTGAGGTTTTTGGGAGTTTTTGGCAAGACTGGCTGTGCTACATAAATATTTGCACAAAGGTCTTTTCTACAGGGCCTTTCAGTGAGAGGCTTTCTACAGAACCTCACAAGTGCTTAGGCATTTGAAATATTGTTTGAAATACCAATTTCCATTTAATAAATGGAGTAGTAAGCATTGACTGACTTACAGGGCAAACTGTATCTGGAAGGCTGCAGATTTTGCATGTAAATGTGTGTGAGATGGCTTGATACCTTATTGCTGACCAGTGTCCTTAGAGGACTTTGCAGTAGTATTCTTCCCCTCTCACCAAATGCACGTGCACTGGAGTAACATCTCCTTCTCAACCATTGAAGAGATGCTGCGTTCCACAGGAACAGATTTTCTTGATTGTTCAGGAAGGTAAAGGATATTATCCTAGTTTTTAAACTCCTTTTTTTCGCTTTTGAAGAGAGTGGTACCTTATCCACTGGGACACCAGTGTAGATTATAACACAGTGTTTTAATTACTCAGGAGTACAGGCTGAATACCCCTTGCACAGGATTTGAGGAGAGGGAAAGTACTATGCATATAATCTCCTTTAGTGCACCCGCAGAAGCTAGGCCCAAGGGGATTGCAGCATCTCTGGGTGTAGAGTACCTGGAGGATTGCTAAAGCTGTAGATAGCTGCTCATCAACAGCACTTCTACACATTTCTGGGAATGACTGTTCAGTGTGTAAAATGTTGTTCATAAAAGTCCTACACATCTCTTTCTTTCCTTTCCTAAATAATATGGCACATCTCTTTGTGAAGTGAGTCATGCTGAAAGTTTGGAGCCGGCAGGGAATCTATAGTATAGATGTCCTAAACAGACCTGAGCATAAAGAGGCTTAGGTTTGAGACCTCTTAACCTGATGATGTTAATCCTATCTGTTTGGTAAAGCTAATGTATAGCTTCTCTGCTTCTGAGTACAGGTTGTGTTTGTGAAATTTTTCCTAAATGTTTAAACATATTGTGGGTCTGGACATGGAAAGTGAAGTGCAGGTTTTTATTTGATAAGGAATGTAAGTGTCAAAAAGCAAAGACATATTCAAACCATGTCCTGTCTCTGACTAATGGTTCCATCTTTGTACAAATCTTCAAAATATCTTACAGAAGATACATATGAAAAAAATTCAGCTTTACCTTGCATGGTAAATATCTGGCATATTGCAGACGCATAAATGTGCATATATAGCAATCACATCTAACAGAAGAGTGAATGGTACAATTATTTTGAAATATATTTAATCCTAACTCTTGTTTTCCATATTATATAGAAAAAAATAATTTTGGTTAATTATAGTCACTTTTTACTGGATTTAAGTTTCACTTAATATCTCAGTGTATTTTCAGTTTTCACTTATGATTTGTGATTTTCATGAGCATTTATCTTAATCTCTTCTTCAAAACTAGTAGTTCAGGTGTTCACTCTCGTGCACAAAATGTCTTTTCCGTACTTAGCTTGGCTGTATCATACCTGGGGGTTTTGGTGTACAGAAACTGAGTAGGCCACCTGTGTTTAATTTGCCTCCTTAATCTTGACCTTCACTGTCCATCCAACATTACTTCTTTTCTTTATAGATTTGACTAATCTTCTCATGCATGTTTATCTGAGTAATTAGGATTTCTTATAAAAATAGTTGGCTGTGTTTTACCTTATTTTTTTTTTCCTTTTGAAAGGGGAGAGTCTTTTTCTTTAGTTGTAGCTGTGTTTTGGTTATGATGCAAATTTGTTTCAGACACAGTTCAATAATTTTAATGTCTAACTGAAGGTAGGACTCAATTCATCCCTTGCTAAAATGAGCAGGTTAATTTTGAATAAGTATTGTGTATAAAAGTTTTATCTGTGCATTATGGCTTCTGCATGGGAGGTTTTCGAGTCAGATTCGCAAAGCTCTTGCAATAGAGTTGGAAAAAGCAGTGGAAAAAAAATATGATATACCATTGCTTCTTCTTGCACTTAGACTTATGTGATTGAAATGTGTTACTTATAAATTATTTATTCGTATTTACTTGTAAGATGGGTGCTCTTCCCTCCCCTAGTGCGGGTGATCATCAGAAGTAGTGATGAGGGATTTTCTGTTTTGGTAACATGGGAGGCAAGTGTTTTCCTGCCTCCTCTGCCTGCCAGGGCAGCAGCATCTGCATGACCTCCCTGAGCTCCTTACCAGCAGCTCCTACTCCAATTTCATATTGCAGTCAACAGCCTTCTGCTCCCCAGGGAGTGCAGCCCTGGCAGTGAAGTCTGCTCAGAAGAGATGTGCCCGTGCTTCTGTCCTGTCCCCAGCTGGCCCTGGGAGCTCCCCTGCTGGCTGCCAGAGCAACAGGCAGCCAGAAGCTGCCAGCACAGCTGCTCTCTGCTCCCAGGAGACCCTCTTCTTCTGGAACTCCTCAGTGAGCGTCTTGCAAAATCCTGTTAATCAGGACCCATTTTTTTCATAACATTCTCTCTTCCCCTGCTTAAAAAAAGCAAAAAGAACCAAAAATCCAATGTGTGTGTGCGACACTGCAACTGCAGATGTTGCTGTTTGGGCTCAATGTTCAGATAACTTCAGTGTTTCTGTTTTGTTTATCTTCTGTCAGGGTACCCCATGAGGGCATAAGCAGAGACAGTGTTGGAGACACAGCTCCTAAATCTGTCACCTTCTGTGTCAGTGGAAGCTCCACTGAAGGGACTTGTCAGAAGACAGCTAACTCTGCAAATTAGTTTATGACTGTTGGCTGCTTCAGAAAAAGGGAATTTTCTTCATTGCCAGATCCCACTTCATCAATATTGTATTGCTTTCACTCTCCCTGAGGAGCCAGAGTACGCATAGTACATCTCTACCCATTTGCACAGTACATCAGAGATTTTTAATGTCATTATACTGCCTAGAATGGAAGTTGCATTAAAAATGCTTTAGGAATTGGGCTTCCTGCATCTTTTAATGTTATTGCACTGGAAGGAATGATTGCAATTAGTAATAGATAGCATTAGGGGAAAGCAAGAACTGATTTGCTTCGTTCACCAGAAATAAATTAAAGAGGTCTTGTGTCTGAAAAAAGTGCCTCATGCAATGGAAAAGCTTACAAAACTTAAGTAGTTCTCAATTATATTTGAATACTTGGGCTTAGTTCAACTGTATTTCCTATATGAATAAAGGAATAATGTTTTATCCATAATTTAGACATATGTTTTGTTTGCCGTGTCTGGTAATGTATTTTTATGTGGAGATAGAGCACATACTTAACATCTTGTTTCACATCTGTACCAGGGCAGAGAGCAGATCTGGTGCCTCCTCAGATTACTAGTTTTTGTGACAGGAGAAATGGAGATAATGAATTTGGAGGATCCAGATTTCTTTTATAATTTGCTGTAATGTCCCCTTACAAAACTGCTATGCTTCATTGGAGGAGGTAGGAAGCAATGACCTCTAGAAGTAGAGAGAAAATCAAAGTTGATGATTCCCCTAAGAGATTATTCAGATTCTCTGTCTTTACTAAGCAGCAGTTCATGTAATCTATTTGAAATATTTCTCTCTTAAATACTACTCTAGGGACTGGAAAAGTGGATGCTCTTTTAATGTTACTCTCTAATCCTACCATAGACTAAGGACAAGGAGGAGGAAAAAATTCACTCTTTGTCCACCCACTTACACTTCAGGGTTTGGGGGTTTTTGTTGTTGTTTTGTTTGGTTTGGTTTCTTTGGGGTTTTTTGTGTTTTTTTTTTATTGTTTGGTTAGGTTTGTTTGATTTATTTTTACTACAGTGTATTTGCTTATGTTTAAATACAACTCTGCTTTTGCTGTTCTGCTTTATTGCAATTGCTATTACAAACCTGGAAACCATGCTGGATTCAGCTTGTACTTCCCTTGTGAAGCATGTTCTTCTAAACAGGCTACCATACAGTGCTCTTGGTTCCTTCTTTACAGCACTTAGTGCTGTTACCAGCACAAGGAATGTACTTGTTAGTCCTTAGAAATATGTGAAAGAAGACACATACTCAGATCAATACAGCTACAACTTTAAAGATGCAGTTAAGTACAATTGGGAAATACAGTTAACTATTTAAAAAATTATAATTGCAACATATCTTGCTCAATGAAACAAACTAATTTTGCAATTAAGGTTATACTTATTGTAAAATGTGAATAATCTCGTGGCAGATAACTTTCAAGCTTTTCCCCTTCAAGAAAAAGCAAAATACTGAATATAAATAATGCTACCACCTCAGAGTCCAGTATATTTTTTGCACAAAAGTCTCTACATTTACTGCTTTCGTGTGCTGGTCTAGCCAGATTTTTGCCTTTCAGGACTTTTTCCCCCCCCCACCAAGAAGTAAAAAACTTGTATTTCTTATGGTTCGTGTCAGTCTGAAACCATCCGGTACACTCAGCCAGACACAGACAACACTAAATATGCACTACCTCCAGCCTTAATCATGTTGCTGTATCCGTGCTGGCTTGTGCCATGCATGGATTTCAAACTGTCTAGTGATAAAAATCCTGAATGTCAGTCATGTAGAATGTCTTCTCCCTTATCAGTTACCAGTGGTATTTGGAGAAGTGCACTGATATTTGAATTGCTGCCTTCTTCCAGGGCCACAGACTTTTTTATTTTCCTCTGTCTGGATGCATATGTGTGAAGAACTTAATGTCTTGAACATAATGAGAAAGAAGTTCTTCACTGTTGCAGACATCTGGGGCTCATCTGGTCCAGCCTTCTGGTAATAAAAACAAATTTCAAAATGCTCAGCTGAGTTGTGAGAACCTACAAGGATGTACGGCTTGAGCAGTCTGTCCTCGTATTGATGACCCCAACAGGATATTTTACCTTTGTACATTAGGAATTGTGCTTATTGCTGCTTGCAACCACTGCTTCTCATCCTTGCACTGTGCCTCTGAGCAAACTCTGACAGTCTTTTCTACAAGTTTCTTTTTATTGTGGAGCACATCAGTTACCTTCCACCTTCAACCTTCTTTAGTCTGAATAAACCAATTCCCTTATCTGCTCCTTATATGTCATATGCTCTTGTACAGAGCTTTTCACGTTCTTCCTAATACTGATGTTAACTTCCACAGAGCAGATAAGTGTTTGTATTGCATATCAGGTTTCCTTTTTGCTGCTGATTTAGCTAGCAAAACCAAATTTTCCCAAAAGAAATAACATTTATGTAACTTCTAATAATTACAATTCAGATTCTAAAATGAAAAAAAAAAACCTGTCCCTTCTGTTTTCCTAATTTTCCTTATGATTTTCAGCTGTTTCGTCTGCATTATACATAGAGGTGACTGCCATGTCTGACCACCCAACTTCATCAAGTCTATGACTGCACCATTCAGTCTTGTTCTGCCTGTGATACCTGTGTCACCTAAATTCCCCCCAGAATCTGGCTGACTACCTGAACTAGACAAATGGCTTGAGCAGATTTTGAGGACCAGCATCCCCTAAGGCTAATTCTTTTGAGCACAGAAGTTTGGGTATTGGCAGAGAATTCTGTGTCTGTTTATTGGCACAACTGCCATTAGGTCACAGTATTCCTTATGGTTTTCATAATGAGCCAGTGGCAAATCTGCCTAAGACGGTAGTTCACCTTTGAATTACACATATGGTCTCTCAGGGAAGTGTGTTAACTGTAGTTAGAGCAGATCCTGAGTGTACCATAAAGAATTCTACAAGACCTTATATGCAACTTTATTCAATTGAATTTGAATTTGGACAGAGGAAATCAGGCCAAAAGTACCATCCCGAGTTTTAAATTTGCATCAGTTTATAGAATATATGATAGGAAAAATGTTCTTTTTTCTCAGGATTCTATCATTTTCCCAGATCACGGACGCTCTTGTAAGGTAGCCACCAATAAAAGATTTTATTCTTAGATTATAATTTTTATCAGTGTGAAGTGCAAAACCAGAAATGCCAACAGTAGTAGCTCGTCTCAAATTCAGTTTAGAGCATTACAAGCTATCATCGATATACAGGTTCTTGTCAGCTACTTACTATTTGGTTTCCTCTCTTATAGTACTTCTAAATCTGTTAAAAAAATACATAGTAGTATATAAATGTGGTACGGGTGTATGTAAGTTCTGTGATGTAGAAAATGCGGTATTTCTGTCTGATTATATGTATTAAACCTTGTAACAAGCAGACCCGCATTAGCTGCTGGAAATAGAGCATAGCAAAGTACTAAACACAAGTTCTTGGTTTCCTTGTCTTTCCCTTACCCCCATGACCAACAGAGCTGGAGAAATCACTTATGACCATATGTAACAACACAAGACACCATGGTTTGACTGTTAGTCTAATTTGTCCTTAACCAGCATTGAATAAAATGCTTTCATCCCCAAGCCAGAGTCAGTAGCTCTCTCATGTTTGTGCATACACAGATCACTTTGGTCATAATCAGCAGAAACTACAGAATTCATTAATCTACCCATAAAGAAAGGCTTTTGGAGTGTGGAGATTTCTCCCAACGGATTCAGTTCTCAAGGATGACTTAATTGCCTATGCAAAATTTATGACAGCAGAAATAAATTTCCATGTCTGTGCCTAACAGTGATCTTATTCACTCTTGTATTTGCAAAACTTGGGAGAAAAAAAAAATTGATTTTTTTCACCTTTGCTGGCCACATGAAATTTTTAAGATTTTTTTAAGATGGCTTTTTTTATGACAAAAAAAAGTAGAGCAGAAAGAGTTGAACTGTGCCTAAGTTGCTGGATTTTGAGCTTTTAAATTGAATTGATCTAGCTCAATAGACCTAATGCAGCTGAAATGAACCATTTCCCTGTTCTAAGCAAGAGCTTAAATATGAACTGAAAATATCACAATAAAGAACTAAAAGTTGTTCTTCTAATAAAAATTACTAAAGCTAAGCTAAATCTAGTGTTCTTCTATTATGCCATTTAAAACCAGAGGGAAAAATTCTTTTGATAGATGATAACTACTTTCCAATAGTGGATCTGCAAAACATGTATTGTTTATTTGCAAAGCATGAAGAATGTTGCATAAGGCATAAAAGCAGTGTGTGCTTTAAAAACCATTTCAATCTAACAACACAGATGTTGAGTTAGGCAAAGCATGCCAGTCTCCAGCAGCAGGTAATTGGTATTTTTCATGAAATTTTTAATTAATAAATTTTATTCACTGTTTCTGGGCTGCGTTCAAAAGGTCTTGACTAAATATTTGCTGAGACAGGAGTCCATTTACTACTCTGTATGAAAATATAGTTAATGTGAGAAGTATTTAGGGGAGTTTCATCTGGCATTATCAGATCAATCTGAACTATTCTTTGAATTACTTGCTTTACTGAAGATACTGGATAATTCTTTGTTCATGAAGAGGGAATGTTATTATGTGTTACAAATTTCAACAGTCCCTTCTATGATTTTCTCTTTCATATCTGCACTGTATAGGATTAAGAATACTATTTGAAGTTGAGGAGTCTACCTGTTGGCTCTCTTTAGGTACAGATGTTTGGGATACCAATCCAAAATAGAATCTGTCTAACTGTCTTGAAAATCTAGGTTTTGTTAGACAGAAATATGAAACCCTTGCAGCTGCACTCAAGTGAAAGGTATGTTTTAAATAGCAAAGCTCTCTCTGTGATGTCAGGTATTCTAAAAACAAAATAAAAACCAAACCCCATAGTGTTTGCTCTTTTGGGTACCCAAAATAAAATGTATGTTGGCATGAATCTGTCTCTGGCAGACAGATCATGCAACTGCTGATTTCACAAGTCTTGTGAAAATTGATTATCTGTGAAACTCTCAGACACCAGCAAAGATAGTTGCAAAAATTCGTTAGCATAGTGTTCCTCGTTTATAGTCTTACTCAAGAGAGAAGAAAATGGGTATCTACTCATTTCTGTAAACAGTTCTTGTGCATATAACTGAGAAATAGCTGTGTGCTAAAAGGCTGAATTTTCCTGTAAGTGGAACTTGCTGATAGTTATTTTAAAAATTCCATTACAATTTCATGATGAAAAGGTATTCATTGCATTTTCCTAGTGATGTATGAAAAACTGTCCTTTTGCTGCAGGTGTAGAATTGTCTTCTGACTTTCTTGCTTGAAAAATTTTAGAACTCTAAGGATTAGGAACACGAGAACTAGCTTCAAATGCATACTGAAAACCAGCAGCAAGGGGTGGCTGGCAGGGATGGGACAGACTCTCTTCCATGCATTACAGAGGTGCTGTCAGTGCAGCTTCTCCGTGCTTGAGCTGAGAGCACGGGATGATAGAATTGGGACCTGGATTACTGCTTCATACTTAAACAAAAATAAAAAACAATCAACCAAACAGAAAAGCACCACCAGGAAGTTTGATCGAGTTGTATCCACCCCACCAAGACTAAGAAAATATTTTTTTCATATATATGTGAGTGATCTGGACTCTCACCTTGCTCTCCTAGTCAGGATTCGTGCCACACTGAAACTGCTGCAATAGTGGGAAAGCTTAAGTTTCATCCAGCATGAAAGAGGCAGCACCGTGGCAGCAGCACAAACTCAAGAGTGACTGGCATGGAGGGGGATGATAAACCCTCTGCATAAGGCTTGTTCTGAATGCGTGAGACTTGATGGATCTGTTACTGGCCAGTGGATTTTACCATGTAGTACAAGAGTTCACCCACAGGACAAGTAAATTCTTTATTGTAAGTGTGGAAATGCAGCCTCCTTAGGCCATGGCAGAATACTTGTCTTCTCAGTGTGGGAAAGGGTAAAGTGCTTAATATGCTAATGATGTGTACTCCTTTTCTCATTTTGTTATTTTGTTCTTTTCTGTGGCTTTATATGATGAAGGTGATGGCAATAATCAGTTTTTCCTTCGAGTAAAATATTGCTTTTTATAGCTCTTTATTTGTTTTTTTTTTTTTATCCAGGAGAAGTAGACATCTGAAGAAAACAATTCATTATATTTTTTCCTTCCTGAAAATAAAACATACTAGCCTTCAGAAATAACAAAATATCTTCTAAAACTTACTTCTTGAATAGGAAATGTTTTGTGCTTAAACATTCTGTAGTTTACTCGAAGGGAGTTAAAAGTACTTTGCTTTATGTAAAGCTATTCTTTATTACATTCTTTATAGGATTAAAATCAGCTGTTTTTAATTAAATTTAATTAAATTTTATTTAAGCACAATGTTAAGCCAGTGCTTGTGAATAAAAATCTTCATACACACTCTGATCCCACTTCTATTCCTGCTCTGTTTTTATGCCTTTAATTAGTATCAAATAAAAAAAAAACCCAAATCAATACAGACCATTTAGAGACTAGCAGTGAAATATAACTCACTAAATACAAGTGTATTCATGCATAGAAACATAAAATATATTTATATCTCTTTCCATAGCCTATGCATTCATTTCTTAATTCAATTTAACAGTTTAGTTCATGTCACATCTGAGTTTCTTGCTTTGATTTTAGCACACTGAGGAGCTTTCTGATGATCAGTTTATTATTTTCTCTTTTCTTCAATTGGTAGGTGTATAATATTTACATTAAATTAAACTTCATGGTACCAGCCACAATGTTTAAGTCCTCAAATTGAAGCATCTCAAATCCCATCTTATGTTCAGCCAGGAGATGGGAGTAAGACTGTTAGCAAAGAAAAGATGGCACATACGCAGGTAATTTTTTTTAATGATCATCATCAAATGCAAAATGAGGTTTCATTTAGAGGCGCACAAGGGTAATTTGGGAATCAGATTCCCTTTATTTCAATAAAGTAGTATTTTTATGTGGAGAAGATGAGATATCTTCCAGCTGCCACCTAAATTTAACATAAAGGTGTGAATCAGCACAGAGTGAATGTAAAGCTTGAGGTTGATGCTTCAGTATACCATCCTTGTGTCTGAGCAATCTGCTTGACACCACAACACATGCATAAACAAACGAGTTTTACAGCCAGTTTGAAATAATTCTAATGTTTTCTATAGATATATCTGTGTCAAGGCATCTCATGCTTAGATCTGTAAGGACACAGAAACGGTATGCATGCCTTGGAATGCTTGATTTGACTGGTGGCAGTGGCTTTTCATCTTGTCCACTTGTTGGGATTCCGTAGAAGCTAGGGAACACAGAAGAAGTCAGTAACCACACTATCTATGGCAGCACCCTGCAGCTTCTGCTGTTTCTTCTTTATAGATGATAAGGAGTTTAACCTATTTTTTCTTTGATTTCTCTTCTTTTGTTTTGTTTTGCTGAGGTTTTTGTTGGTGGAGTTTTTTGTCTTTTTGTTTGTTTTGGTTTTGATTTGGGTTTTTGTTGTTGTTATTGTTGTTGCTTCCAATGTTGAAATAGCAAGGAAATCTCAGTGCCCAGGAGTTCGAAAATTCAAACTGACAAAATTTACATATGTTCTCCATGGAAACTTGCCATTATAGGAAATCTCTGATGTTTTATGAGAAAGAAAACCAATGTTTTGGCAGATTTTAGGAAAAATAAGCTGGTGTTAAACAGACCATTCAACCAATTTGGACTTTTGCATATATATGTTTTTATAGGTAAGGTAATTACTTCCATGTATCAAGTGCAATGACTGTACCAGGGCAGATGACATAAGCCAGTAGACTGCTTATTAATGTTGCATAGGAAATTATCATTTTAGAATTCATAACAGGATTTCTGTGCTTTTAGAGAAGAGGAAATGAATAAACAGGAAACTACAGAGCCTCTCATTCACAGAAGACTAGTGTGAATAGATAGATTAATATTTTAATTTCAGAGCCATCTTTGAGAAGTTGTTTTCAGAAAAAGTAGGGCTGGTAGTATTTTGGAAAGAAATTTAAATAGAATTTTCTGTGGAAATGAGAAATAAAGGGAAACAGATTTAAGTGTTTGGTATTTCTGTATGTTAAGTCTGTATCAAAAGGAGTAGTTAGTTCCACCTGTTTTCCTTAACATCTGGCTTCCTGCCCATTTTCCCTGGTTCTAGTTCCAATGAGTTTCACTTACCCTACACAACCTTTCTCATTAACTGGGGTGTTTAACCCAGTTATCATCAACAACACTGAGTAACACTTGCAGGGTGTTTGCTAGGAAAGGCTTGGCCATATTTTAGGCCATGGTTAAGTGCTTAAAACAAACACATTGTTCAACATGTTTGCTGTTAGCAGGAAGGAGAAGACACCAAATGATGAAGGACTACACTGACTGTTGGGGAAGTAAGGTATTAGAGTTTTGTCTTTATAATTGGCACATCTTGTGCTGGTCCTAAATGAACCATGAACTTTTGACACAAAGAGAATTATTATGGAGTTGTGGCTTTACATCCATTTGTTTTGCTTATTAAGTTTCTTCTTGCATGCAGGAAGCAGTAAGTGGAAATACCTGTGATTCTAACAAACTAACACTGTGGAAGTCAGTTTTCCTGTAAATGGCTGCAGTACTCTCAAAAGCCTTTTCCATTTTACAATACATGGGGAAAGCAAGAGGAAAATGTCTTCATGTACACTTTCTAAAGACAGAGATCAGGTCCCATGATCAGTAGCTTCCACGCCAGCTGCTTGGCATGCAGATTTGGCATTTCCAGACACATGCAGAATAGGGTCCCTTGCTGAAAGGAGTTAGAGATGGGGTTTAGTGAGAAGACAAAGCAGACCACAATGATCAGGCACAATTCACATCAGAGAAGTGTCCTGATCCTTCATGTTTGCACTAGAATGGTCCCTTTCACCCCAGATTTTTTTGTTGTTGTTGTTGTTTTGGGGGTTTTTTTTGGCTGATACTGCATGCTCTTTTGGCTCTCCTCCATGCTTATTTCCTTGCATCCATCCAGATCCTTCCTGGTTCTTCTGCTGTAACAAATCTTTTACAAGCCCAAAATATTCTTCCCAACATGAAGTCCCATGGCTCTGTTGACCACAGCCTCACAACCTCTGTGAGGATGCAGGGACAGTGGATCTCAGGACTGTTGGTGGGACTGGCTGCTCTCCTGCTCTCATTTGAGGAGCCCAGTCAGGAGGGGTCACCATGGATCCTACCTGATTTTCCCTTGTCTTCTTTGTTTTTGTGGGGAACAGTTGCTGTAAGAAAACCTGGATTCTTTAGAAAAAAATTAATTTCATTGAAAACCCAGGTAAGTAATGGACTACTAGCATATGAGGAGTTCTAAAAATATGTGAGAACTAGGGCTTGAGGCAGAGTGGGATGTGGTTTTTGATACTTCAAGGTCTGACTCCTTATTAGGGACCACTTGCAGCTGATTTGCCATCCAAAACCCTCCTGAAGCAGAGGGCCCCAGTCTAATGGGAAATTACTCTGAGAAATTTTCTCAGAAAAGTTCTCCAGTAAGGTCCAGTAATTAAGTGTTGGTAAATCTCACCAAAATTCTACACTGGCATTGTGACTGTTATGTTTTCAACACAATTTAGTAAAATGACTCAATTGAATTTGATAGAATTTGATTGAATTTGATATTTAATTTGATAACCATCAAATCTAAAAAAAAACCAAACCTCTAATGGTGTTCATTATTTCATGAAACATTGTATTTTTTGTTTTATATATTTACCCTTACTAAAAGTGGGACTCTCTGCTGTCCAGAAATGCATGTTACTTGTAGCAAAGTACAGTAGTAGTCATAGTACTGAAAAGAGTACTCAGAGTCCTGAAAAATACTTCTGTAGTAGGTAGTAGTAGTAGGGTAATTTTCGGTTAGATGTAAGCAGGGCATTATTGTATGGATGTGGAGGCACAGGCACAGGCTGCCCAGAGAAATTGTGAAATGCCCCATCCCTGGATAAGTGTTCAAGGCCAGGTTGGATGGGGCTTTGAAAGGCCTGATCTTAGAGGAGCATGTGCCTGCACTTGACAGGGAGGTTGGAGCTAGCTAGCTCCTAACAAGGTTCCTTACAATCCAAACCCTTCTGTAATTCTATACTATCACACAATATGCTACCAGAGTATTGTAAAAATTACATTTCCTGCATGATTTATGTATTGGTGACAGTATTTTCACACTGCTTCTCAGCCACAGGTCTTTTGTTTTATTAGTCCTTAATCTTAATGCCTGATCTCCTAGGGATAAAAAAAGAGTGGTTTCATTTTATTAATGATTTGCAGATTGGGAAACTGAGGCAAAGTCCAGGAAGATTTAAGTAAGATTATTCAGGAAGTTTTTGGCAGAACAGCAGTTTCAGCCTTCAGTCATCCCTCTGCAGGTTCAGCCATGCTGCAATTTAGACACAATGACAGAAAAATCCAGAATTTCCTTTTGACAGAAACACAGTTGATGTAACAAGGTTTAAGTCGAGAGTGACATCCAGTGGTCAGACCCATTTTATTTTCGACTTTTCAGTCCTCTGGGCAAGCAGTAGTAATCCAAGTATAAACTAGACTAATTTAGCCCCCTTTTTTCTTTTTTTTCTTTTTTCTTTTTTCTTTTTTCTTTTTTCTTTTTTCTTTTTTTTTTCTTTTTTCTTTTTTCTTTTTTTCTTTTTTTTCTTTTTTTCTTTTTTTCTTTTTTCTTTTTTCTTTTTTTTTCTTTTTTCTTTTTTTTTCTTTTTTCTTTTTTCTTTATTTTTATTTTTTCTCAGCATCTTCTGTGGAAAAGCAGATCTTGAAAAATGTGTGTTAACTCAAAAAACTGTTTGGTGTCTACAAACCCATTTTGGCATCAGGACTGCTTTGAAATTCCTTGGTTGCAATTACTGTTTTATGTCTCTGCTGATTATAATTTATAGATTGTATTTTTGGCTTGATGATCAAAGCCTCACAGGGCTAAGATCCTTTTACTGGCTGAATCAGGCCTGCTGAAAGCTTGCAGAATGAGATGTGTAAGTATGCGTCTGTGCACATCTTTATGTGTGTATTCTAGTAGTTGTCTTTGATGCACTGCTCTTTCCATTTTATTACACGCTTTAGAACAATTCCCCTAAGGGATACTGAAACATGTGACCACATCTGTCCACAATAAATTCACTCTGCTGTGAGCATAGTGTCTAAACTCTTTGAGGAGTGTCTTGTGGAATGGTCGTCCATAGAGTAGAAATATAGTTCTTTCAAACAGGCTGTTTATTCCTTTAAATGTTATTAAATACTACTTTTTTAAAATCAGATTTAGTTGTTGCCATGTGTATCTCCTAACATCACAGTGGTTTTACCCTTATCTAAAGGAGCAAATCTCCACAGATATCTTCACATACATAGCAAAACCTGCTTATCAATTAATGTTAAAATGAGGCAAAGTAATAACAGGGGGGACAAGACATCATAAATGCTGTGTTACACATGGATAATTATCTCTTATCTCTTGGGAGTAAACTGATGACTGAAAATGTACATTGTAAGAGAGGAAACTGGTATAGAAGTGGAAAATAGGAACTCTGCTGTGTTTAGAACAAGAGAATAGCTGATATTATCTCTCTCAAAGAAACATCACCAACCTGTGTATTCTCAATACAATGACACTTACATTTCATGTCCTTTTATTCTGTGTCCCACAGCTGCTACTTTATACGTAAATTACTGCGTGTTACCAGGCTGACTCTGCCAACTCACCTCATACGTATTCCTGTTAGAGAAACTATTTGTCAAGTTTATAATTCACTTTGTGTCTAATCAATTAATATAGGGTCATTCAATTAACTAGGTGTGGACTAAAAGATAACTTAGTCAAATTATTTAAATAAGCTATATTATTTTTGCAACTAGTCTGAAATGAGATTAAATTTTAGAGAGGTGACATATCAATTGAAAAGACAAGGGGTGTATCTGTTTGAGACATTATTTTCCTAAAAAAAACTGTTTTAATTAGGTATATAGGAAAGCATTCTTCTAGGCAAAACTAGCAGATAAATATAATAATTTTGATTTTTTACTGTAGCGGTGAAATCAAACTTATCTAAACAGAATTCAAAGCTTGGACATCCAAGTTACTAATGAGTCTAAATTCATATTCAGAGTATCCAATTAAGGTATTTGTTCAGTTTATTTTTGTTTATTATAGTTCTATAGAGATTGTCACACTTTTTTTTTTCCAATTCAATTTAAAGGAATTTATTTTTTGTTATCTTCAGAACAGCTAGAGGGTCAACTTTCTTTTCCTGTTTTGGATAAGCTACCTTTTTGGCAAGGCAAGCAATGACTATTGCAAATTAATTTTGAATATTAAATTCGTGTGTCTAATGGTTTATTATCTTTTGGACTGGTAAAATGGTCCACAATAGTTATAAAAAATTACTGCCTTGTGTATGATGCACTAAAATGGTAATCACTTATTTCTAGGCATGCTTTAGCAGTTATTTTCTCTTACATGTATGCCTGGAAAAATCAGGGCCCTTAATTTTGGAGGGAGCTAATGCCCTCAGGAAGTACAAAAAACAGTTTTAGTCTGTTGTTTTTGTCATACAGAAAATTGAAAAACACCACATGGTAAGCCCTGATTATTATTTCTGACTGCAAGCCCAATCTAATCTTCCGGACTAAAATTTTTTCTCATTGCATTTTGTGGCAAAATAGTCATGTTTCATTTAACGCAGCAATATTGTAAGTCTGATAATTGCCATCACAGAAATGTAGTGTTGCATGCAATATTCTGTGTTCATAGAGGCCCTTTTATCCTGAAAAATGTCAGTGCGTTTTCCAAACTATGTACTAAGGCTATATTTATCACTGGAAGGGGAAAATACCCATCATCTGTCATTAATAGCACAAATCAAAAGTCAGCTCACTATAGCTATGCAAAACACGTAGGGTCTTATCACTGAGGATGACGACACAAAACTACATTGTATGGCATGTTGCATAGCTGAGGAAGTGATGTTTGACTTAGGAGTGCTAAATTAATAAAATGTGAATAAATAAATAAAAATATAATAGACATTTTACTTATTTGGTATGAGTAGATATAGAGTTTCATGGTGAGACTAACAATCCCATGATTAATGTAAGCAAAGATGTTGGTTATGCACAAGGTGAACTGAACATTCTTTGGGCTTAATATTATGCATTGAAAATCAGTGGGATATATTCAAAACCTTCCTTTCTAGAACTTACATTATCTTCCACCATCAATTAAAGAGGCTTAAAAATTCCATCTAAAACACAGGTAAATAATTGCACTTCTTGGTGAGCAAGCTGTTATTGTTTCCAGTGTCAAAAATAGCAAACCCCACAAAGCTTGAATTTAAAGATATCCCTCACTTAGTATGTGCAAAGTCAATTACAGAAGTGTAACTGCATGGACATGAAAATTTTCCCTTTGTGGAGCTGAAACTCCTCAGGTTCAACCTGCCTGTTTTTTCCTTTAAGCCTCAAAAGGACAAAACAATGCCCTCCCTTTTAGTTTATTCACTCCCTCGCTAAATCCAACTTTGCCTGCCTGAAGTCCTCATGTAACAGTCTTCTCCAGTACATTTCTAGTACAGTTAACTTTATAGTTGATTTTACTTCTCCAGTGGCTTTCTAATCTCACTTCACAGAGATAGCTGTGATACTGTTTTCTTTTCTCCATTATTCCTGAAGTGGTTTGGGTTGTGTTTGTCTGAGTGTAGAGTGTGGAGATGCTGGTTTCTTAAGGCTCAAGTCACTTAAGTCATGAAGTGGGGGAGGAGTAAAGGGACAGTTGTGTGTTGGGCAAGCTTAAATTGTACAACCAGTAGCCTCTTGCATAATACATAGGAACTGTCAGGATGGCATCCTTCAAGGGACTGTTTGGTGACTGGGAGTTGGCTCTATGCATTCATATTTGCGTGCACTGCATGGTGCAGTAGGGATTTAGGATGGAGAGATAAAATAATCACTCATTTATTAGGACCATAATGAATTACTGTTATCATCTAGCTGTATTAGGTTTGCATGGCAAGATTTTTGTAGCAGGGCAGCCAGTGGGATGGCTGCTGTGAGGAGATACTATAAGCTCTCCCCATGCGCCCTAAAATGAGTGCCAGCTGGCTCCTAGACAGACCCACCACTGGCCAAGGCAGAGCCCATTAGTGACAGTGGTAGCACCTCTGGGATAATGTATTTAAGAAAAAATACAGCAGTGCAAAAGCAGCCAGAGAAGAGGAATGAGAATACAGGAGGGAAAGCACTCTGCAGACACCCAGGGCAGTGGAGAAGGACAGAGATTCCCCTGCATCCCGTGGTGAGGCAGCTGTGCCTCTGCAGCCATGGAGGTCCATGGTGAAGTCCCTATCCAGCTGTGGCCATGGAGGACCTCACACTGGAGCAGCAGGGTGTCTCAAGAAGACTGTGATCCGGTGGGAGGCCCATGCTGGCGCAGGCTCCTGTCAGGACCTGTGCTCCTGCAGAGAAAGGAGACCATGCTGGAGCAGCTCTCTGGTAGGACTTGTGACCCCATGCAAGGGGACCCACGCTGGGGTGGTTTGGGAGCAACTGCTGCCCGTGGGAAGGACTCCCATTTGATAAATTCATGGAGGTCTGTCTCCTGTGGGAGGAGGGGAGGAGTATGAGGGGTCCTGAGGACAAAGGGGTGGCAGACACAGTGTGATGAGGTGACTACAGCTCTTTCCATGACTGTTTGTGCCACTGGGGACAGAGAGTGGAAAAACTGGGAAAAATTTAGCCTGGGAGGAAAGGATGAGTGGGGGGAAGGTTTTTGCAGTTTTATTTTCGCTTCTCATTATCCTCTTCTGGTTTGAGTAAATGTATGTGATTAATTTCCCCAAGCTGAGTCCGTTTTGACCCAACGGTAATTGGTGACTGATCTCTCCTGGTGCTTGTCTTGCCCCATGAGCCTTTTGTTACATTTTTCCTCTCCTGCCCAGCTGAGGAGGGGAGTGATAGAGTGGCTTTGGTGGACATTTGGCTTCAAGCCACGGCCAAACCATCATATTAGCAAGAAAGGAAAACAGAGCATCTGTTTCTGACACATTCTTTGTTTAATATTGCTGAAGGCCTGGATAGATACCTACTCTTCTCCCAAGGAGAAGTTGTTTATGTCTGAGCTTATGTTAGACAACTGAAGAAAAGAAAGCAAATCACTGCATTTGCTAACTATTTCCTCCATACTAATAAAAAAGAATTAAATACTAGGAGTTAAATTAGTTGTTAAATAAACAGAGACAGTTGCATTCTGAAATAGTTAATCAGGGTTAATATTAGGTTTCAAAAAATCAGAAGTGGGGTCTGGAGTCCTCTAAATTACCCTAACTCTCAAATATGCATATGCTAGTCACAAGAAACCTTACATTTTATTCTAGTAATTTTATGTCAGATTAACAATGAAGGCAGAGAAGAGGCATAATCAAAGACTGTAGTTCTTGTGACCTAGAGCACAGATGAAAAACCATGCATAGATTTTGTTCCACTCATTAATTTGATGTAATCAGTTACTACAAGTTAAAAAAGAAATTACTGCAATAGAATCTTACATCTAAAATGGGTTATTTCACGTGGGGAGTGTGCAGCCATCTTTTAAAAATTGATTAAATTTCACAGACAGTCTTACCACACTTATCAAAAATCTTGCAGCACTTCTGCTGTAAAATTACTTCCTTTTATCAAAACCATTTCTACTGGAAATCTCTGAGTAACATCGAGGGTAAACAGTGCTTAGTAAAAATAAAAATTAAGATAAATTATTAAGAGAAAAGATCAGTGTAGTGGTATTGAAGATGTTTGAAGTGTTGCATTGCATATACAGATAAGTAAATTACCTCTCTTCCTTCTCATTTAATCATTTTAGATCCATCTGAGCTAATAGCATGTTATTTGCTTTGGTGTTATTATACTGATCTCATTGCAAATAACTGCTCATTGCTAAATTACTGCTGTTATATACCAGTTTTATTTTGGCTCTGGAGGAACTAATGGACATTAGCATAGAAAATGTTTTCTCTGGACTTAGATATCTCATAGTTGGCACAGGTGTGAGTCCTTTGAAATAGATCTGATTCTGCTTTATTCTTTTCAGAATCAGTTTTACCCTTCTTTATCGCTGTGAGTAGGCAGTCTCCCGAGGTCCCTGTAACCTGGTGAACACTGTAATATGACAGTGTTAAAGCAAGAACACACCCTGCAGTGATTACACCACTGCTGGCTACTGCTTTACCCCTTTGTGGTCAGGCTCACCTCATCTCTTCATGCAAGCTTTGCTGTATCTCTTCCATATTTGTAACCACTCAGTAGTTGCACAAATGTGCGGCTACTGAAGCTAGATGCAAATAAGTACTGAGATGTTTGTTGGAGCAGGAGCAAAAATGCAATGCTGAAAACAAAAGTAGGGAATGTGCAATGAAGTTAAATAGATCAGCTCGGTCATGGAGAAGTACACATTGCATATCAAAGCCATATTTTGTGTTTGTCTTTTTAAATAGTTATTAAGATACCTGTATAGAAATTTCCTTTGCAAAAACAAAAAATTCCTTTGCAAGATTTCTTCTTTGGAGTAAAAAAATTAGCAATAATATATACATTTTAAATTGGCTTTAGGACCCTGAAATACAGTCACACTGGCCATGATAAGGCCTGGTCCACAGCATGAGTCATGCTGTTGAAGCTGTTTCCTGTCAAATTTAAATGTTTTATTTGGCAAAATTTTCAGATTCTTCAGGCTATTTTATACATAAATTCTTGTAGTAGGATTGTTCACCTGTTATGTCAGAATTCAGTGATAGTGCTGAATTTCTGGTGCACATTTCTTGTGTTGCTAAAAGCTCTGAAGTTCCTTTCTCTCTTCCTCCCTCCCTCCATTCCTCCCTCCTTTTTCTTCTTTCCTTCTTCCCTCCCTTTCTTTCTTTCCTGTGTATTTCTGGGTTGCAGAGGCATTTTGATTGTGAGTGTGTCAATGGCTCTTTACAAACCCATGTGTGATGACTTTCATTACTTCATGAAGTCTGAAGGAAACAATCCTTTTCAAAAAAGATGTGATGCATTTAGGAAGTAGCTTCATCCTAAATATGGTACAGGTATTGGCACATATGCACGTGTTCTCAAAAAGGTACAGTGCTAGACAGGAAGGCTGCACTTGAAGAAACAAATAAAAATGGGAATGAGGCTATTCACTCACCTGGCCAGAAATTTAGTCTCTGTGGTTTGCCCCTTATTGTCTTCTGAACTCTTCTTTCTTAATCAAAAGGGACACTGTTAGAAGTGAGTGATCCTCCTTCAAAAAAGCCCTTTACTATTTCTTAGTTTATTCTTAGCTGTTTTAGAGCACAGAATGAATTATTGCCAGATGGTAAAAGCTTTTAGGAGTAATACAAGTCCAAGCCTCTCTTACATTTCCATTAGGTATTTTGATATGAATACATCCCAGTTAAAGGATCACTATGGTCAGTCCCACAGTTTACAGGGTGTTCTAACAACTGCTCAAGTGAAATAGGCAAAAAACTCGAAGCAATAAGATTATATGAAAAACTGACTTAGAGCTGAACCAGATCTCAGATCAACAATCACAGTAAGCTGAAGCAGAAAATGAGATCTTTCTACAGAGACCCCTTGGGCAGAGTCAGAACGAGCATCAAGATCTCTTGATTTCTACAGCACTGTGCTAATTGGCTGAGGTATAAAACCTTTGCATCTCTGCAAGAAGAATATTCTGTGTGAGAATGATAAGCAGCAGCAGTTACGAAAGGAAAATGTATTAAAAGTAGGACAATTATAAAATTATTTTTCTTTATAGATCCCTCAAGCTTTCGATAGACAGCTGTTTAAAGGGTCAGTCAGGAGCATCTTCCAGAGCAGTGTGGTTTAGATAACTTTGCTTAGAGACATTCATGGTCTCTTTCATTAAATTAAAATTTTAATAATCTTTTAACTCATCCATCTTTAATTATTTCCTTTAACATACTGTATCAAAGTGGTTTACAGTTTAAATAATACTAGTTGAAGGAGGTTTTTTGTTTTTACACTTGCAGTGAAATTATTAATTCTTAATTGCTTTTATGAGAAATAGGGAAATACCATCCCACAGCCCCCTTAACAATGTTTGGGGATTATTTATATTTCCCACTCTCCTTTCTTTATATGGGAGAACCATCTCATCTATTAGGTAGTACTATAAACGTATTTCATAGCTGTAGTCATCTTTGTTGTCATTCCCTGGTTTTTTTTATTATTATTATACTATATGTTTCTTAAAATTTACTAATTAGAGCTATATAACTTTTTATGTCTTGCAGTCAGATTCTTTCCCAATGACTTGTAAAATTCTATTTGACTTGCTTATGATATTTTTTTTTCTGGAAAGTCTGAGTCAGAAGCCATACTTGTGCTTTCCATCTTACTACCAATTTATTCAATGTTGCAGGAATTCTGTATTTCCTAGATGCCTTTAGGAGCTGTGTGTTCAAAATAATTCTGTGTGGTGTAGCATCCCATTTCCAGGTCATTTCACAGTAGGTTTTTCAGTGCCTGTAGCCTTTCCCACATTGTGGAGTCTGCTTAATACCTCCACACTGGTGGATGTGGAGACTCCCTTCCGTTACATGATGGTGTCACAGCAGACTTCCCACAATATTCCTAGACACTGTCTGCTCACCCACCTGCTCATTGAATTTGTCACAGAACTCTGCCATATTTTTGAGACATTTTTATCTCAGAGCTGTATGGATTACTCTCCAGTAGAGTGTCTTCATCCTTTTGCTTTCTGTACTTCGTGATTATACTTTCCACTAGTTGCCTTAGCACAGATCCCAAACACACCAGTCTTGACTTTTCATATAATTGTCAGGCACGATTTTGTAATCTTCTGTTAGCACTGGGCTGGGATTTTCCTCTCTGATCATTTTGTCAGAGAGGCTGAGGATATGAGTTCATAATATATAGGAAATACAATCAGATGTGATATATGCAAGGTGTTTGCTTTACTTGAGTAATACTTGGTGATTTTTTTCCTTTGGCTATCTTAGTTGTCAGTGTTGTTTCATGAATTATTGTTACATCAAATGCCACAGTAGCCAAAAACTCACAGGTAGTCTACACCTCGCTCTCAATATGACACATGGATGTTTGATATTAAAAAAATAAGAATCATAAATGCAAATTAGAATTGTCTCTGTGTATTTAGTATCAGCAGTGTTTTGCATCAAAACCTTTGGCTTATGAACAGAAAGGAGATAACATAAATAAAAGAGCATTTCCAGAAGGCTAGGATGCAACTTTTTAATGAAGGAAGCAGCAGTGTGCATGTTATGCAGGATTGTCTTTAAATATTGCCATAACAAAGTTCAAAGGCTTTGCAGAAATTCAGGTAATCTTTCTTAAATCACTTTGCAGCTCTAGGTGTTTGTAACACCTACAGCATGTCAAATGCTTACTGTAAAAACACAACCATTCTTTCAGCTGTAGATACTGCAGATTTTAATTGCAGTTAGGAAGGTTGTCAAGTAAATTTCTACAAAACTCTAATTAATATTTAATTTCCATGGATTTTTGTTTCTACATTCATGTATTTGGCACATACTCATAGCTAACATACAAAGTGAGTGGCTGCATCTGCTTCAGCTAATTTTAGCTGGAATAAAGCCAGGTTCTGAATTTGCAAAGGCAGCATCTCTGATTTTAGGTAAAACTTGTAGATTCTATTCCTTATGGTTGTGGTGACAAGACTCTGAAAAGTATTTCTCAAAAGACTATAGTCTTCTCAGTGTCAGGACCCAGCTTTTTCTCAGAAAAAATAATTAACTTTCAGCCTGCTGCAGTCAATACTTGTGAATTACACTGCATCCCCCTTAACTTGCTTAGTTAACAGGAGAATTTGAATTGTCTCCATGATGTTTGACAAGTAATTCTAGAGAATATTTTTCTTTAAATAGTAGGAAGACTTGCAGGGAAGGAATTTACATGTCATAGGAGAGGATTATTAAGTGGTTGTCCTGTGTGGGAATCCAGGACACAGGAAATACTCCTTTGTCTGTCCTGAGTGCTGTTATTTCTCAGGAGAGCACAGCTTTTAGTCTTTGGCAATGGAAAAAGCTTCCAGGACTTTGTGACAAGTTGTGTTTTTGTTAATGTATATAGTAGATAATATTGTAGTTTATCACAGCGTGAAAAAGTGGGTTTTGGGTTTTAGTATGGAAGGTAGATGAAAGACAAGATGGAGGATTTTGGGTGTTAACTTAGTCTTTTTCTTTCTTCTTCATCTACTCAATTTTCTGCAGTGTTGGTGGCACGGTGATTGGTCAGACAAAGTCACAATACAGGTGTTAAGTGACTGAAGAATAATTAGGAATTGGTAGAAAACTACGTGTTAGGTACATTGTAAAACTTAATTGGATAAGGTATCTGTGTAAGAATGCTTGGAATCATCCATTTCAGCTCTTTCTGGCACATGTCACTGAAGTGTGAGGGCCCATTGTCATCTAAAGGCTCTGAACTGTGATAAAGAAATAATAAACAACCAAAGACCGAGGCCAGTGAGTCCCGTTTGTCTCATTTCTGGTTCCTGACCCTGGTACAGACTTTTCACAGGGGATTCCCAGTAAAGGGGACCCCGTGTCAGCAATGACTCCCACAGTCCTGATCTTTGGATGTAACTCCTGTTATGACAAGCATAATTAGTGTAAGATTCTGCATAGAAAATAGAGTTGTACAAAGATCCACAATAACTATAAATAAAGAAGCCAATTATTTATCTTGTTAATTTTATTGTAACAGATACTTGCTAAACTTTCTAATTTCAAATTTCTTTTGTAGTATCTTGTTTTATATTTCTGTAATGATCTTTAAGCAGCCTTGTCCTTA
The DNA here is from genome assembly GCA_013400315.1 of Bombycilla garrulus. Taxonomy (NCBI): domain Eukaryota; kingdom Metazoa; phylum Chordata; class Aves; order Passeriformes; family Bombycillidae; genus Bombycilla; species Bombycilla garrulus. The sequence goes on along the minus strand of VXBU01009946.1, from coordinate 754 downwards.
CATCTCTGCCTGTTTCAGGTGTTATACTCTTTTGTTTCTTTACACTCGTCCTCTCAAGAATTACCTACTGTAGCAGAGTTTTCATGAATGCTATTTATCCATGAATCCAAAATTAAATGTGTATAGCATTATTACAGCTTATGCAGCCACTGGGCTATGTTGGTGTTTCTGTTTCTGTGCTGGCTTCTAAATGTTTTAATTATAATACTTAAATGTAGAAAGCCTTAACTGTTTTCAAACCCTGAGTCCTAAAATACAACCTCTCTCTGCATGGGACACCAGTGCACTTTCCGTCAGTGTAGAGACTGAGCAACTTCCACTTCTATTAAAAATAAAAAATAGAAGATCAGTGCCTCTGAAATTTCTGAACTTACAGTGCTTCCTGGAAGCTTCAGGTACAAAAATGGTGAAAGCAGTTGAGCAGAAGTTATCCTTTTTCCCTTAATAATGCAAGAGTTATTTGAGATGGCACAGTTGAGTCTGATGACTAATTGATATAATTTTATCCTGCCCTTAGGTCAGGCCCTTAAAAGGCTAACTCAGCATTCTATACAAGTCAGGCCAAATCATCTATGGAGAGACAGTTCGTAGATGGGGAAGAGGGATGTTGTGCTCTAGCCCGAAGGGTGGTTGATTTGGGTGTGGTCAAGGTGAAGAATCTAAGCCCTGTTAAATCAGACAGAGACGGGAAATGTAGCCTATGTCTAGAATGACACCTTTCTGGTGTTTGTTTGGTTTTGGTTTTGGCTTTTTT
>VXBU01009944.1:1186569-1243527 GCA_013400315.1 Bombycilla garrulus | reverse complement strand
GGGCGGCCCGGGCGGCCCCGGGCGGCTGAGCTCTTCCGTAGGCTGGTTGCGAGCGGAGCCGGGCAGCGCGGTGGGCCACCCGACATCCTGCGGGGCGGGCGGGCGGCCGGGAGGGTTGCCCGGGACTCATTTGTGGTCATTCGGAGGACTTTTTAAATTTTTTTTTTTTCCTTTCCACGACTTCGTTTTATTTCTGTGGGTTTTTTCGCTCCTCCGAAAGGTACCGGCGTCGGGGCGATGCATCGCACTGGAGAGAAGAGCCGTGCGGGGCAGCGGGAGTCCTGCCCCGCTGCCCTCCGCAGCAGCGGCGGCCGGGCTGTGCTGGCGGTGCTGACGGAGAACGGGCAGCAGCAGCAGCGGCCCGGCGGCCAGGTGAGCCCCGCTGCCGGCGGCGCAGCCGGCCCCTGCCGGCAGAACCCGGGCTGGGCTGCCCGGCCCTGGGTGGCAGTCGCCGGCAGGAGCGGTGCAGCACCTGCCCGAGCCTGCCGGCAAAGGCTTGGCTTGGCGTGGCGGGGTGAGAAGGTGACTCGGGCTCCAGTTCTTAAGCGCGAGTTTCCCGAGAGACCCTGCTAGCAACCGCTCAGTCCTAACCGACGGGTGTTTCCCCGTGAAAGTACTCTATGTAAATAATTCATCCTGGAAGGAAGAGATACTACTCGACTGCTTACCTTCCGCAGTGTAGGAGTTGGTTTAAGGAAGGACTGTCCACTAACCCAAAGCTGTCATTGCTGTGTGGCCAGCTGTGCTCAGTTCAGGGTTGCCAGAGCCTTTATATAAAGTTCAAGTTAATGACATGTCATTATGCCTTTCCATCCCTTGAGCCCTCCTGGAGTCTGCTGGTGGGGCAGGGATAATGTTACTGTCCTGCCCTAAAATAGCAGCTGGTGTGCGTACACAAACTCGGTTTTGGCTGTGTAAAGCCCCTAACTCAGCTCATGGCTTACTGGCAGTAGATAGTGTTAAGGATTGTAACCTGGTCACACATAGTCCTAGGGTTTGTGATGCTTAAGCTTTAAAGTTCAAACTTCAGTTTTTAACTGTTCTTGAAGTGCCTTCTTGCTGGTGCAGTCCTTCCTAAGTCTGTGGCAGTACTTGAGCACTTTTGTTAACTTGCTGCACTTGCAACTGCTCCATGCCAAAACTGAATGCACTTCTCAGCCCCATTGGAACTGAGCATCACCCTCGTTCTCCTTGGTGAGAGGCACTGAATATGCCCTGGTTTCCTGGCTTTTACTACACTTTATTCTTTTTGTGAGGAGTCTGTCACAGCAAGACAGCAACAAGTGGCCCCAACTTCAGAGGTGCCAAATGTAGCTGGTGGGTTTTCTCACCAACTTTTGTTATTGGTGTCTGTTACACAAGGAAAATGGTTTTCTTTTTGAGAACATGTGACACTTTCTGTTTCCCTCCTGAGTTGCCCTCCCACAGTGTTACTGTGTGCTCTGCTTCAGGGTGCTGCTATCAAGCGCTTCTCTGGCTTTGAAAACACCATCCTTTCATCTAGAAAAGATGAAGCGCCCAACAGCGTTGTCAGTGCTGTATCAAAGCAAGGTTTTGCTATCCACGTAGATGACCAAGAAGATAAAGAAAACTACAGCTGCCAAGTGTCTGAAGAGTTGGAATTAAGCCTTTGTGAACTAGATACCAGTGCAATGAAATCCAGTATTCACCGTCTGCTGGATCTGAGTTCAGGTAACTATTGTTACTATTGAGATGGTGTCCATAGCACAGCCACATGTAGGGTGGTTATGCACTGTGAACTGTAAGCTAGTGAGTAGCTTATGTTACAATAAATAACACTACAAGCTTGGATTGTGTCTACATGAGGGGCAACACTTCTGAGCTAAAATTAGCAAGAGAAAGTCAAGAGATTAATTATACAAATGTCTTGCTGCTTCCTATTACCTGTTAGGCTCTCCTATGGTAGTGGACACATCCTTCCAATCCCAGCCAGAGGATCACATGGAAGATGATGTAACTCTGGCTGTGGGAGAGTATGCAGAAGACATTCATCAGTACCTCCGAGAGGCTGAAGTAAGTTGCTGTGAGAAGCTTATAGGTATCTGTGGTAGGCTGCAATATTGCAGAGATCCAAGGCTGCCACTGAACTACAAAGAAGAGACAGTAAATAGTAAAAGTAATTTCTTAAGGCAGCATTTGGTCAGTGACAAGTTCTTTCAGGACTAATGCATCCCTCTTATTTCCTATGATGGGAGCATCTCTTGACTGTTTGGTGTGAAGAATTCTTGGAAATGGGAGTAGAATACTGATAAAGTGCTAAAGCAGTTTGATGTGATCTCACTGATAGCCCTCTGGCTATAGCAGTAGTTTCACCTACCTTCTTGTGTCAGAGCAGTCAAGTGCAGTCTCCTGATAGGAAGAAGGGGGAAAATCTGATTGGTTCATTTTCAGGTCCTTCTGAATGGCTCAATTGTTTGATGGCAAAGATCCATAGTCTGGGAAGTGTTTTACTATTCCCCTGCTAACATCATAGCTTCAATCTGTCTCTTCAGTGTAGAAATACTACTTTCTAGAGATGCCACTAGATGGGAATAATTGCCACTAGCACAATAATTGTAGTTAGTACATACAGTTATTAAGAGTGGGACAACCCCTGGTCCTTTTAGTGCAAGTATAAAGAATATTTATCAGCTCAACCATCTGTGGTTCTCTTCAGAGTCATCATCCTGATTTTTCAACTCTTGCCAAACAGGTAAGATTTAGGCCCAAGCCCTACTACATGAAGAAGCAGCCAGATATCACATCAGGAATGCGTGCTATCCTGGTAGACTGGCTGGTGGAAGTAGGAGAGGAGTATAAACTTCGGACGGAGACTTTGTACTTGGCGGTGAACTTCCTGGACAGGTTCCTTTCCTGCATGTCTGTTCTCAGAGGGAAGTTACAGCTTGTAGGAACAGCGGCAATTCTTCTGGCTGCGTAAGTGTTTCCTCTCCTGAAGTCTTGGTCATCTGAAGCCTATTTTTGGGCCTAGTCTTGTAGTGTAATTTGAAGTAAGGTTGCAATAGTAGGTAGCTTTTCATGATGTCTCAAGATTAGCAATGTGGCCTCCTTTGCTGCTATTAAAATAAAACATTATATGTTGAATGTGAAGAACTGTAGTAGGGAAAGCTTGTAACCATAAACGCAGTAGCAGTACAGTGTTAGACTGCTAGCCTGTAAGGCTGTAATAGACTCAGTTGCAATCTACGGTTAGCCTTTAACTGCTTTAACTAGACAGGCTAAGCAGCATAGCTTAGGGTGCATGGGTGTTTGTCTGGAGTGTGCTGTGTTACTGAGACTTCCCCACTGAAAGTTTGCTAGTAAGAGCTAGCAGTGTGAGTGTATGTCTATCTAGACTGATGACTCGGAGTTCCTCTAAGCATATTTGCCCAGTTTGAAACTAAATGATTAGCTAGCCTGGAGGAACAAGTAGAATTAGAGCTTTCCACAAGTTTTAGTAGTGTCATCTTCTCATCCTGACATGGGTCCAGCACAAAGATTTCTTTTAGTATAACTTCAAACCTGACAAATGTGGCTTCTATATCCCTTTTTCAGGAAGTATGAAGAGATCTACCCACCAGATGTGGATGAATTTGTCTATATAACAGATGATACCTACACAAAGAAGCAGCTGCTAAGAATGGAACACTTGCTCCTCAAAGTGCTGGGTTTTGACCTCACAGCCCCAACGATCAACCAGTTCCTCCTTCAGTATATTCAGAGGCGTGCAATCTGTATGAGGACAGAGAACTTTGCAAGGGTATGGACTATCTGTCTTCTGGGACTGAGGGGGAAGAAGTGATCCTTAAAGGAGAGCTACTTGAATTTCACGAAGCTGTCTCTGCAACAGGCCTAGAACTGTGTTTCATAATGGCTTGTGTGCAAACACTTCTGGATAGATGCCTCATGGAAATCCTAGGTTTGATCTGTCTTGTCTGGTCAGGGATAATGCACTGACTAGGCAATTAGGTATTAAAAATCTGGTGTTTTTTTCAGCAGTGCCTGTGTAGCAAGTCTGTCCTGGATTTGGTGCTACTGCATGTTGCTCCACAATGACGCAGAATATACCTGCATAGCTGTGTAGGAGTTGCCTGAAGTAGGCAACCATGCTTAGAAACAGAAATTACAGTAAAACATCTGACACCTGCTTCTCTACAAAGGGCATAGGATTGTACAATGACTCTACTCCCACAGAGCCCATATTGTGCTTCTTAGAGCTGTCCATTTATCCCTGATGTCCAAGTGGGGATCTACTTATATAAACAAGAGCATTAGCAGATGGGAAGAGTGTGTCTTTTTTCTGAAGCTTGACTTTTCTGAGTCTCTACTTGTAAAATCAAATCGCATATGATGATGGAACCAGAACTTCAGATTAGAGTAGATTGGTTAGACTTTGGTAAAATGTGGTCTTTATGTGCCCACTGAAACATTTTAAAGGATCTTCTGTAAGATCAACAGGACTAGAATGCTAATTCTTCTCACTAGATATGCAGTTTATGGTTTTGGGTGTCATACTGAGACCACTGACGAACTTCAATGCTTGCTATATTGGACTGATTGTACCAGCTGGGTTGATTCTTTTTGAAAGACTTGGGTTTTCTTGTTCAGTATCTTGCAGAACTGAGTCTCCTTCAAGTTGATCCTCTTCTGAAGTACCTTCCTTCACAAATTGCTGCAGCAGCCTACTGTTTAGCAAACTATACAGTGAACAGATCTTTCTGGGTAAGAACAACAACTGTGTTAATAAAATAGCTCAAGCGTTTTGTTATTGTTAGAACTGAGCTGAGAAGGAGAAGGAATAGCCACCAAGTATGTTATTCTGAAGGCTGAAATCCTAGGATGACTAGATGTTCTTGAGTTAATGAGACTACCTGAAAAATGACTTAAGTAAAGCTGAAATATCATGCCTCTTTGAAACAGAAGGGATTTTACTGTCTTGCTCTCTTATATCAAGGCTCTACCAAAGGCCTCACAAATCTCCAAAACTAGACTCCCAGATACAATTCAGGGTCTTTCTGGGAGGAAGGGGAGAACTGAATGTGTCTACTTGAGTGATTACACCGAGTGGCTGCTTTACCACAAGCCTTGGTAGCTTGCCAACTGTGTGTTGGAGGAATAGCTTTAGTACAGAGTAAGATCCAGAAGAGATGTAATGGATGCATGTGCTTAGAGCAGAAGGAGTTTGTCAGATTTCATGGCACCAAGGAAGACCTAAAGTGAAACTGATGGCACAATACAGTTGAATCCTTTTCATGCTTAAAGAGTCTAGAGTGAGCTCTGATGTAGTGAAAAGAATTTCTGCTTCTGTGGGAACCCATCTTCTAGATGACTTCTGACTGCAATAGAGTAACACTGTTTTTTTCCCATCTGACCAGCCAGAAACACTTGCTGCATTTACTGGATATTCATTAAGTGAGATAGCACCTTGCCTGACGGACCTGCACAAAGCATGCCTTGATGCTCCCCATTGCCAGCTGCAAGCTATTAAGCAGAAGTATAAGCACCCAAAGTAAGTAACCAGTGTGCCAGTGTCTTGGATGGCTGTAATCACAGGATGACTCTGGTTTTCCAGCTTGGGCTGTGGCTGCTGTAGCTTTGTCATAGTTGTCCGCTTCTAGTTCTGAAACAGAAGCCTCCATCAGCCCCTTGAGGGAAAAAACTTTTCTGACCAGAAAAGTGATTAATCCCTACGTATGCAGATGCATTGGATAACAACTCTGTCTGCCATGTTGCAGGATGATGCTTCTCTTCTCAAATGCATTGCACAATCAGGTGATAGTTCAGCTGATAAATCTGAATCTGTTATCTGTAGTTACTGCATTTCTATTCTAGGTACCTGCAGGTGTCTCTTCTGGAGCTCCCAGCAGTTCTTCCTCTACACAAGACACTGTGAATCCTGGACTTGAAGATTACTGTGTCCAATCAACAAAGCTGGTCTGACATTTCATAGAGCACTGCAGGTCATGTGTCTGTAACCATAGTGATCAGAATGGTTTTTAAGCTAATATTGTTTAATGATATGCCTTTTTAAAAATAGATATTAGACTATAGCTTTTAACATAACTGACAGCACTTTTAATAAACGGCTTTTTACACTCTACCTCTGAATCTTCTGACTCCAGTTAATACTGCAGTGACAGTGAGTGAAATGAACCTGCAGTAACAGTGAGTGGAATGAATTTTGGAGTTCTTGTTTTGTTTTGGTTGTTGGTTTGTTTTTTTTGTTTGGTTTGGGTTTTGTTTTTTTTTTTGTTGGTTGGGATTTCTTTGTTTGGTTTTGTTTGGAATTTGTTTTTTACTAAATTGCTGTAAGCACTTAAGCTGGCTGGAGTGGATAAAGCAGAGCTTGAACTCCCACAACCTTATAGGCACAGGTCATTTGCTGTAGTTCTATTTCTTCTTTCTTCAATGAGACAAGATCATGTGGGCATGAACAGAAGCTGTTTTCTGCGTCTTGTTTGCCATATCAGACCAAGAACAGCCACATCCAACTGGTCTATGAACTCTGAACATGTTTGTAGAAGATCATCAATGTTGAGGTAAAAGTCAGACTTCCCTTTATAGAGACAAAATAGGGGATTGCTCTGCAAGGAGTTGGAGGAAGGGGAGACTGTGGCTGGCAGAGCTTTAGGAACATTTTGTACGATGTTGAACAGACCACATTAGAGAGCGATGCTCAAAGCTATGAGGTACTGGAATGGCAGAGTTGATCTAGAAGGCTCCTGAGTCATTCTTGTGGTGTGGAATGGTGTTATAACAAACCTGTCTGAGATGACCTCTCATGTCACTGGAGTGCTGGTGATCATGTGTGAAGGGAGGGCAGTGGGACAGAAATAACTATTATCTGTCTTGGCCTGAGATGCTACATGGTCTTGTGTCCCACTTATTTGTTAGGTAGTGCTTTGAGGAAAAACAAACACAACCATCCAATCAGGACACCACTTTGTACTCTCGAACACAACCCTTGTCCAAAGTAGTTTAAAAGCTGGTCATACTGGTCAACATGTGGAGAATTATAATCCACACATCTAAATGGTAAGGTAAGTCTGAGGTATGCTCATACTGCAAGAATTTAAAATTTACAGGGCTTAGTTCTTCCTAAGAGAACGATCTGTACAGTGCATTATGTGTTTCCAAGCAAGAATAGGTTTAATACTTGACACCAGTATGCAATTCAGCAGACATATTAAGTACCAGCTAACAAGACTCTTGTTTTATTTTTAAAACCTGATTATGCCAATGTATGTCATAAGGCTCTTAGCTTTGGGCATTCCCTCAATGAATGTAAGACTTCCTTTCCTTTAATTCCTCCCTGCGCAGCCTGGTGGATCTTTCTAGTAATGCAAACTGTTATATTTCTCTGAAGTGGAGGTAGAGGTCATGACTGCTTTGCTCGACTCAAAGTAAACGTCCTTTAAGGGAGGTCCTTTCAGCCTAGCACAGATTTGTGCTGTAGTTTCAGTCTAGTTCTTGGTCTCTTGCTTCAAACGCTTTCTAATCAGTTAAGTGAATTTGTCTTGCTGTATACTGATAATGATAGAAGTGACCAGATATCCCATGCTTATGTCTGTGGTATTCATTTTGTGGTGGGGGCTTCAATCCATGGATTTTGTCCTTGCACTGAATTTCACGGCTGGTGCACATATGTCCTAAAGGTGGGCTATGAATGTCACTCCTGCCTGCAGTCCCCTTCTTTAGAAGGAGTGTCTTGGTGCAAGGTGCCACGGGCACCTACCTACAACACGCAACTCTTGGTTGCTGGTTTCACAAGGAAGAGGTGAGTGCCCTGAGCAAGTGTTGCTAAATCTGCCCAGCTTATGAGTATCAGCTTCTTTGGTGTTTCAGGCTGAACATAAGATATTCTGAAACCCCATGTTAATAATACACTACTTGTAAGTAATAGTGCTCACTGAACTGCAGCTAACTGTAGTGTTGGGTATTTTCAATGTGGAAATGAATGTCTCAAGTGCAGGAATGTTTTCCTTGTGTTATAGGAGATTAAAGGTTTGTGTGGTCCTGCTGCAGTAGTAATGGGGAAGAGATGAGTTTTGTTCTTATAAACAGTCTATAACCACAGTCATGCCTTATGTTGCTGGGCCAATATAGATTTGGTGCATCTTAACAAAGTAGGAGTCTGAATTTAATAAGTATTTTAACATCTGGAGTCTTTCTAGAAGCCACACTTCTGTTCTGATTTACTTTCTTAGATTTAACTTAAAACTGCAAGGCAATAGTAGCAGGTTCACATTCTCAGAGCTTTAGGTTTTTGGTATACAAATGTACCTGGGGCTTTTTGGCTTTTTTTTAAGTGCTAGTATGTGAAGACTGTGTTTTATCTGCTATCTTGTTTTGTAGTTATTTTTCAACTCAGCTTTTGACTTAAATATTGTTTCAATCTAAGGCGAAAAAAGGTAAAAGAAAATAAGTAGTTAAGGTGAAGAATCACATAAGCTGCAGTGTGAATGCTAATAATGAGTTTGGGCAAGATGGATTAAATTTTAATTTGTGAGACACAAGAAACTCATCTTGAAGTGCTCTCATCCAAGATCTGTAATAATGTCATTTTGAATGTTCCTGCTTTTGTTGGATTTGTCTTATTCAGAGCAAGGAGAAAAGACTGACTGCTGTTATGGGAGTGAGGCTTCACTCTTTCAAGGCGAAAACTGAGTGCTGTCTCCTCTCTCCTTCAATGTGGATCATCAGACTTAACTCTGGCCTACCCCTTGTGGGCTATTCTCTGCAGATGATACCTGGGATCAAGGGATAAGAGATGCTGCAGTTGGGCATAAAGTGGTAATGAAGGTGAAATAATGCTGTTTTAATAGATGAAGTGCTTGAATACAGATGCAAAACCACGTAGGAGTACTAAAGGTTGTACTGAAAATCAGGTATACAGGAAGGTGGATTTAGAAAAAGGGAGAAAGCAACCAAAAAACAAAGCTTTAAGTTTTCACTGATGTAGTGCCTATGCTATATGGAAAAACTAAGAGGTGTAAAGCTCACAGCCTTGTGTGATGCTTGAAAGAGATCCAGACCTTTTGAAGACAGCCATATGCTGGAAAATAAATAAAAAATAATCAGCATTAAAACCTGAACTGAGACAGTCTCAATTTTGACCACTGTCCTTAGTGGCTTGTAGACCATGGCCACAAATAAGACCTTTTTTCTTTGTCTGGGGTTTTGTTGGGTTGGTTTTGTTTTTTTTTTTTTGTTTGTTTGTTTGTTTGGTTTTTTTGTTTAGTTCAGGAAATACTTCAACTGTGGCAGTTTTGGAAATGCCAAGGCTGATCATGCTTAGTTATTGCTTAGTTATCTCTGCTGTGAAGATCAGTCTGAATATCAGACAATAATATTAAATATGTGTACTTCAAAGGCTGAATATTTACTTCTGTGCAGGTCACAATATCTTCCCCCAGTTAAAATTTACTGGGACCAAACCTACTGGTGAAACAGCAGGCTGAACACCTCCAAGGAGCCTTGAGGGATCACTCAATACTCCTAGTGGAGTGGGTTGGAACTGAGAAGTGTTGAGGATTTTATCTTTGACTCATGATGTTCAATTGAAGAGGTCTTTAACATTGGTTTTAGAACAAACATGAACATCCCTAATCTTATTCCAGCAATTTCCATATCATGCTGTCACTTTCAAGAGACTTGGTGGTAAGATTGTGGTTTTCTGTGTTGTAGTTGACATTTTTAACCAATAATTTCTAAAAATATATTAGCCCTTCCCTGGGGTCCTGAGAAAGCTGTTCTTATAGCTGGAGATGTATTGTGGTTCCATTGTTCCCTTGAGATTGAAATGGATAAGTGCAACTTGATACTTTATGGGAAGGTGCTGGTTTAAAATCTATGGTCTGCCTTTGTTTTCCTCTTTGGGATGTCTGAGAGTTAATTAGGTATTTAGAGAGAATGCTTTAACTGTGTTTAGAACAGTTAAGCAACAGACGGTCTGCCCTGCTTGGAAATCTGGCCGTGTGATTAGTTTGTGTGCATACCTGCTTGTCCTCAGTTCTGCAAATGACTCAAATTGGCTCTGATCGCCGAGGTGGGTACTTATTTTAGCCAGTGACCTTGAAGCAGCTTGTGGATCTGCTCTTAAGCATGAGAAACAAGCCAGCAACATCAGTGATTGCTTCCTGAGTTTAAGCTTTTTATCTTGCAATTTTCCTCAGCACCTGTTTCCCCAGAGCAAGACTGTCATGCTATACTGAAGAGCTGTGCAGACTGTGCGAGGCAGATGTGAACTGGAGGCAGTACAGACCCATCCCCTACCACTCAAACATTTTAGAGCCCTGTCAAGCTGACTCTTATGGAGTTTCTTGGGTCCTCTAGTGTTTATGGTGGATGTATGAATTTTCCCATTGCATAAGACAAGAAACACACTGAATACTTATTTTTAGCTGTTGTTTGTTTCATAGTTCTCTTGTATGGTAAGATCTGAATTTCTCTTAGATGCATGTTTGTATTGTATCTGCTTTACAGCAAAAAAGAAAAAGCTTTGCATGATGATATGCCCATAATGAACATCCCTGACAACGAGTTTGTGGAGAATGTGCACTGCAGAGATGTAGAGGAGCAGTGGTTTAGGCAGCCTGTGTGATAAATATCTAATATAGCCAGTCACAGTTCTTCTGTGCTCTCCTTGTGGTTTGTCACTGTAGGTGGCAGCCCTGCAAACATTGAAGGGAATAATTAGCACAGACAAACTTACAGGACAGCCTACAGACAGATACTGACCACATAACAGAGTTAATCCTAAAGTACATGCCTACCTGCATCAAATTAACTTGTCTGGGCCAAGAGAGACCAGCCAGTCCTGGCCCTAATGTCCCTGAAGGTGCTAAAATTACGGCTCTGTCTTGGAGTTTTGTGCTTGCCTAGTTAGGCTGTGCTGGTTCTGAAAAACAACTGTGGACTGGGCAAGGACTGGTTCCTGGCCAAATGTCTGTCTCCATTTGGCTTGTTTCCACGATGCTTAGGGCTGGCTAGTTTAAGTAGATATGTCTTGGAGAGAGCTTTTGGAGCAGGACAAAATATTCAGTGTGAGCTACCGGACTGTGTTGGTGTCTATGCTCAGAGCTCCTGCTTGCAGTCTGACCCTCTTTTGTCTTAGCAATGTGTCTAGAATGACCAAGTGTCCCTGCCATTATTACCCAGTCAAACCATAATGGAGTCCTCGGTCCTTGGTTTTTCAGGTCTCGTTTATTTGAACACAGAAGAGCTTTACTGGAGCCAAGTGCTAAAAAAGCAGGCTCATGATGAAGCATTGAGTTCTGGCAAGAAATAGTCTCCTCCCTCCACCATCTGCAGCCAAGCTGCCTTTTCTGCTTTGTTTACTGTTGTTTGTGTTCTGATGTGTAAATAACTTAAAAGTTAGAGAGGGCGCTAGACCCCACAGCATTCAACAGATTACGTAAGCTCCTTACAGCAGAGCAATGTAAACTCCATCCCTGTTTAGGCAGACACTGAAGTGACATGTATTTAATACAGAATAATCTATTTGGTTGATTTTTTTTCCCCTCATAAAGAGGATAGAAATAGCTGAGCATTAACGAAAGGGATGGTAAAACAGAATGCAGATGGGCAGCAACAGCAGCGCTGCATGTGACAATGGAGCGAGACATTGAGGTGGCAGAAGCAGGTTCCCTGTGAAGCACGTTTGTGTAGCACACGCTTTCAAACAACACACCTGTCCCCGTGTGTGGTGTATTGTCACCTCTGCTCACTAAGAGGGGCACAGTTCGGTTCAGCCGCGCAGGAAATGACCTTGAACCTTTTGTTTTGGTAAACCAGAAAGACGCCGTATCCTGATGGTCTCAGGGACACGACCAGAAGAGGGCACTAGCATCCTTGGTCTAGGGCTTGAAGGGAAAGCCAGCCTCAGCGTTCTCCAAAAGGGTCACAGCCCAACGAGGTGTTAGGCCTTGGGTTCCTTTTTACATGGTTTACGTGTAGACTAGCAACATGCATAACTGCAACAACACAGCTTTGTTCAATTAATTTTTCATGAAACGTAACCAGGATTTAGCAAATTAGCAGTGTAAGGTGTGCTGCCTAGCTTTAAGTATCCCTAGATCCCCAGGTGTGAAAGAAAATAAATTATCTTTCCAGAACATCTCTAGTCTTGTATGTGAAGCGTGACTCTTTGCACTGGTCTATCAAACATTTTCAGTAAGATTTTTTTTTCTTACTGGCTATAAAAACCAGGCTAACTGATGACTGAAAGCTTGATTTGGAGAGGATAAAAATATGATGGAAAGTGCTCTGCTAATACCTATGACTTAAGATATCTATGGAAGCAAGTCTGATATAGGAGTATCTCCTTATATTGCAGGTGGGGCAGATGAAGCACTTTTAATATTATAGGTCTTGTATGGTTTGTGCAGGAAAGAGGGGGAAAATTAGCTATAATTTTGAAATCTGAATGTTTTCTCTTGCTCATTGAAAATTTGAATGCTGATTTTTTTTTTTTTTTTTTTCAAGGTAATCTAGCGATATGGAAAGTGTTTATATTTGACAATTGTTGCCCAGTTCAGGTATTTAAGTGTCATTTTTTATCTTGGTCATTTTTTCCTTGTTCTGTCCCAACTTGAATTGAGTTTTACTTTCGCAAGCTGCTTACCCATTCACATTTATATTTGTCTTTTTCTACAGCTATTTCTAAAATGTGTTTCCTCTCATCTTTGGCCTGTTAAACAGGAGGCAGAAGATGTCCTGTCAGAGTCAGTGCAAAACTTCTGTCCAGGGCAGTCATCTGAGTGCTGCAGTGGTCTCTAACAGTTCAATAAAAAACTTGTCCGTGAAGCTTTTAAAGTCAAAGGGAAATGTTTTTCTCCTTGGATGGTTATGTTTCTGAACTGTGACTGAGTCTGTGTTCCTTACTCTCTGAGTTTTTGCAAGTATTTGTACAGATTTATTTTAAGATAGTTGCTGAATTATGTCATATGCAAAGAGGTATGGGCTGCCTGAGGCACTCCATGGACATTGGCTAGAGGAAAGCAAATGTTTTGTTCTGGCTAACAGTAGCAGTTTTCAGAAGGTGGTGGTGTCTCTGAATGACAGAGATACCAGGGAGAAGAGAGTGAGTTCACATGATACAGGCATGTCTTCCGTAGTCACTTGAGCACCCGTGAACACATGCAATTTTTCACATATACCTGTGCACTGCTAGCTGGACATTGTACTCCTTCCTCTCTCTTTTCTTGTCATTTGGTGACTGCTCACAACTTTCAAATGAAGTGGAAGGATGATGTGGCCCTGCAGAGGTTCTTTTGCCAGCAGGATAACACTATGCAGGGCTCTTGGCCTAGAGCCAGCAAGTAAGAAATATCCCATGGGGCAGGACTGACACACTAGTGTTGAACAAAGCACACCCAATTTTAAAAGTCCCAATGTCCCCTGCATCCAGTCTTATGAAGTTGGCTCTTAATCTTTTGCTGCCTGCTTGTCCTGTGTCACCTGGTGAAAAGACAAGCCCAACATAGAGTAAACAGGCTCTGATGGCCCTATTTTTCTGCAAGTAATCGGGGCAGAAAGCTCTGCTGCAGTTTGCCAGATTTTGCCTCACAAAACTTTTTCTGTACATAGCTTCTTGTTGTAGTGTGTGAACTTTAGGCAATCATGACACTCCTAGCACAACCACTGCCCGTGTTCCCAGATCACTGAGCTGGGCAGTAGGTAAGTGATGTACGAGTGAGTTCTGCTGTTGAATATCATTCTCTGGTTACTATAAGGGAACTGCTGATCTCTGTAACTCCCATTAGTGTTAAAGCAAATGCTGACTGCACTTAACTGGGAAAAAAAATCCTTTATTGTATTTTCAGATGAAACGATGAAACCTCCAGAGCCTTTCATAGCTGTACTGTAAGAGAAGCTTTTTTTTTTTTTTTAAGCTAAAGAAACAAACAAAACACAAAAAAGGCATAGAAAAGCCAACCTCCAACAAACTTAAATTCATTAATCAAAGTATCATAAAGACTATGCTCTCAATGTTATATCAATACTGTACTGAGTTGTCTCTAGCACAACACATCATTAATAAAAATTTGCTCTTTCCTCTACCTGGAGAAACTTGTGGATGCTTTGGGGTGGGAAAAGCTTTCACAAGGCTGGTTGATAAGTGCCTAAAAAATAATAGAACATTTGCTGGTTTTCCTGTTATGGTGTGACAAGAGTGATCATTCTAAGGATGCTCTAAGAAATTGAGGGAATTTCTTTGCGGTAATTCATCTTAAAGGTACTGAAAAATTCAGGAGTGACATTAAGTGTATGGGTATAAAATTTAATGTAACATTAAAGCTAAAGAAAAAGCTCATTATGTTATTGAATGTAATTAATCCATCTGCTCTCAATCTATAAATTGATAGAGATTAAAGGCTGTCACTAGATTTTTGTTTTCTAACCTTATTGACTGCCCCTATCTTCAACAAGTGAAATCTTCATGGAATCTCACACAGTCATCAAATGGAGCCTGCATTTCATTATCAGAGTTTAGGATAGGAACATATTTTAAAACTATTTTTGCCATACTCTGTATCCAGGGACAATGCTAATTTCTGGCTAGAACCCTCCATTTTTTGATAAAGATCTTGGCTCCTATTTTTTCTTAATGAAATTTCTATTGCCACTGTAGAAAGCCAAAGAAAGACATGAAGCCTCCAAGCCTCCACTGCTCATCAGTAAACACTTGGACTGAAATGAGTGGGTAGTATTATTGTGGCTGATCCCATTGTGCAGGGACTGAACAGGATCATGGCTTCTTGTTCAGAGAACTTGATTACTCTTTAGCTTATTCATTGTCTCATTTGTATTTGTTCTGTCTTTAATAAATGCTTTGTAGGATCCTGCTGAGCAGACTGCTTTTCATTTGTTCCACCAGTGAATCTTTTTAAGTTAGTGTGCATGAACAGTCTCGAATTGCACTTCAGCTGTAGAAGAAACCTATGTGTATAATTAGAAATAAGTGGTGTGTTAGGATAATTGTGGGCGATGGTTAATTAGAAGGCTTGTTGCAGAAGGCTTTGACAACAAAAAGCTATGGGATTTTTTTTTGCTCAATACTGAATCAAAGTGTACAGAGGCCTTAGCTGATGTTGTATGTATAGATGCATTGATTTTTAAGGTCAAAAGCAATTATCAGACTTTCTAATGGCTTTAACCATGTTTGGGTGATGCTTAATCCCTGTTGATACTAGAACCCTTCTATTTTTAACTTCTATATATCTGACTCTAATTTCAAGTCCTTTAGTTTTCCTTTCACCAGCTAGGCTAAGGAGCCCTTTACTAACTGCATTTTCTTCTCATGTGAAAATTTAACCACAGCAATTAAGTTATCCTATGGTTTTTCCTCTTGTAAACAAAATGCACTGTGTTTTTTATGCTTGTGTTTGTTTGGGCTTCTTTTTATGGTGAGAAGTTATTTCTAGCTCTCATGTGTTTGCAGCAGTCCTCCCCAGTTACTGAGCATCCTCTAAAACCATGGGCATCGGGGAATGAGATGCAGCTCTTATCATGGTCTCATGAAGGCAGTAGATGTAAGCTGCAGGTCTGCAAGGTCCCCAGTCCCAGGAAAGTAATTTCCTAATGAGTACTGAGAGTAGCTGCTGGCAGCTTCATGCAGCTGAAGATATGGCTCTAGCTGAAGCCTGCTTGTAATGAAAGCTGATTCACCAGTTTTTTTTCAGTGTATACAAATCAGAGGCAGTCTCTCTGCCTCCTGGCAAGCTACCCAAGCCATCAGTTAGGCAGGATTTGGCCAGATGTCTTCCATGCTGCAAAGCACTGCTAATGTATACTAACTGTAATTATTATGCTAGTATTTAATATCACTTTCTGTTTTATATCTGAAATCAATGTCACTAAACTGCTTCAAGCTCCTCTTCCAGTCTTTCTTTAAATTTCAGAGATAATGGCATGGATTTTGATCCCTATTTTGTTTTAGTAGTGCTCACCTCAGTGTTGCTTGGATGGTCAGACATGGCTTGGACTTCTTAACCCTCCTTTTTTCAAAGCATACCAGAAGCAGATAATTAAGGTAAAGGAGGATAAACACTCAAATTCTGAAAGGAGCAGGCAACTTAGCAGCAAAGGATACAACAAAGCCTGAGGCATACAATCGTGTCTTTCTCCTAATCTTTCCTGGCAGCATCATGCTGATGCCTTCCATCTGCAGTGGAAGAGGATTGAGTTAGGGAACATCTAATTACATGGCTCTGCTGGCTGGCTGTGGTCAGGTGCTGGCAGTGGGGGGCTGCCTGTGCAGGACACAGATGGTTCCATTTGCCTGTGACCCACACACCACTGGGCACAGCTGAGCCCTGCAGCCACCATATTGTTCCTTGGGGAAAGTGTATGTGAGAAAGGAGGAAAATACCTGACAGGAGGAAACCTGAGGGAAGACCAAGGCTAGAGGCAAAGGATTCCTCTGCAGCACTGGGAAATGGTCCCACACCAGGGCAGAGAGAAGTGTGAGGGAGGTGAAGTATCACAGATGAGCCATTATAGACTGACTGCATCCCTGTGCACTGTAGTCTGGAGGGAGGCCAGGTCTTGGGAACAAGGGATCGAAAGCTGTTTCAAAGTTTGCCTCTTTCTTTCCCCCTAATTAAATCAGTAGTTAAATATTTATTTTAATTGGCAATAAATTAAGTTCATTTTCCCCAACTCAAGTCTGTTTTGCCCAAGACTGAGGAAGACAGGGTTTGTTTAGCCTGGGTAAGAATGGCTAAGGAAAATTGATTTCAGTTCTTTGAAAGAAGGTTGTTAGAAAGCAAGAATGGGATTTCTCTGAGCACATGGCTGAAGCTGGATGGAGCAGCTGCAAAAGCAGCAAGGAAAACTCTCTGTCTACACTTGATGAAAAATACTTCATTATGAGACTGGTCTTAAGCAGAAATATGGTGGAATCTCCTCCCTTGAAGATGTTTAGAAATCACTGGAACAAGCCTGGAACCCCTACTGTGGCTGTGAATTTAGCTCTGAGCTGGGCTGAAAGCTTCCAGAGGAGAGGTGTAACCTGGATTTTCCTGTCCTCCCACAGGATGCACAGATAGAATGGGCAAATTTAAGTGTAGGGGGGTTGGGTTTTCCCTGTGTTCAACAGCTGTGCTGAACAGCTAAATGTCAATTAAAATTACATTAAAATGCCAGTGAAGGATGACAAACAACAGTCTGTAAAAAGCATGGTGTAGACTCCTGAGCTACTGTGCAAGAGAGTGTCTGCCTCTTAGTATGTTCTGTGTGAGTTTGGAGGTTTATATATATATATATCTATACATACATAAATATATATGTACATATTGAGGAAAAATGATGAGGAATTGTGCCTGACCCAAACACATGATCTCAAAGGCTGAGAAAATGCTGATGCTTTTGGTTATCTCTTTCTGACCTGGACAAAATTAGGAGCTGTAGTCACTGAGAAGCAGTCCAGGGGTAAATTAATCCTCAACAGTAAGCAATCTTTAGTGCTCAATTGGGATGCATAATACAGCTGGGGAGATGTTGCAGAGCCCAGGCTGATATAGCAGTTGTGTTGCTGTATAACTGTGAATCATATATGCCAGTAATATTTTGGTTTCATCAGTGCTTATCAAAGCACCAGGAGAATAAAATAAATAAATAAAAGAATAAGGAGACTCTTCCAAAAGCAGAAGGCAGTATCTTCTTGAATCAGCTTGGTTTAATACACAGTCTGGCATCTTCTCCAATTTGGTGGCTTGATCCTCAGAAGCTCAAAGAGGTAGGAAATTTATTGGTAAAATTATCTACCATATGTATAGTTTGTAGAGGGGGTTTTCTACTTTTTGTTGCTTTGTGTGCACCTGTGCACACAGCCTTGGACAGGTTTGAACTTGTTCTTGGTCACCTGTGTGCCAACACACTCAATTAATTTTGAGATGCTGCACAGAACTACAATGTTTGATCTGTCACCTGTGGCCTTCATTCTGTTACAGTCATCTTTGTCATAACTGATGACAAAAATATTGCAAAAGTTTTCATAACTTTTTTCATGCTCATTTGATCCTTTGTGCCATCTGCTACCACGATGAACAGAAAAGTTATTTGGTAGCTTTGATCTTTGTCATCTAGAAGATAAAATGAAACCAACCCAATCCATGGCACCCTGTAACTTCATTAGAAACTATCACGGGCTAAAGCTGAACTTGATGGTGGGTGGGACAGGTTTCAGTTGACTGACTCAGGACCTGGAAAAAGTTTTCAGGAGTGCCTGAATGACTAAGAAGCCTAGGACTTCTTCAGTTTTAGAGACTTACACTCCTGAATTATTGAGGCACTTAAACACTGTCCAATTCAGTGGTAATGTTTGTACAAGGTTCACTGAGGAGCTTGTTCTCATTTTCAAGTGCAGTAAGAAGATGATTAACTAAGTCACTCGTCTCTAATTTATTTTAACTGATTCCACTGCTGATATAGCTATGGGTTGTTGTAAACCATAGCAATGTTTCTTTGACATAATTTAGGGAAAAGCTTAGTAGTATTGCAGGAGTTGAAGTTTATAAGGTACCAGGAGCAGAGATGTGGCTGCCTGGAAGCTCAGTAAAGGTTCTGGATTTTCAAAGTAGTGCCAGGCTCCACCTCTAACATATAAGGGGGACACATACTACAGTTTTTTGGTCATCTGGCTCTTTTGCTAAATATTGTACCATTGATCTTGGTTATGGCACTAACTTGAAATAGTTTTTGCATTTTGAAATTACTATGTAAACACATTTACTCAAACTTCCATAGGAACAAACACTGTAAAAGTGTCTCAGCAGTAATCCAACAAGAAGCATATATTCTGTTCACTCCATGGCTGGCAGTTCTGCATATTTACATATTGCCTCTGCATTAATAATTCTAGTCATAATTGATTTCCATTTCTGGAAAAAAATGCATATTGCATTAGATGTGTTGAGCAGATCAGCAGCTGCAGTATTTATGCTCTTTTGTCTCAACATGTATTTTATGGAAAATGGCTTAAAGTCCACATTGGTATTACCTAAGTGCAGTAGCTTTGTGTATTTTATTTTTATTTTTCTAGAGATTTTGCACAGTTGTTTTGCAAAATGCTGTGTTTATAACTTCCTAGAAACAGATGTAATGTTTACTGACTAAAAGAAGCCTGGGAGTTAGGTGATGAGCTACTCTGAGGCAGAGATGTGGGGTACGGTTTTCAAAGACATTCGGTGCTGAGCTAATCTGTATTCCCATTGAAGTAGGTGGGAGTGTCAGAACTTCTAGGCCTGCATGAAGGAATGATGTGAAGCATCATTTTCTTAGTTTCTCTGCCTGCAAAAATGAAGGTAATAATAATCCCTCACAGCCATGTCAGTTGATGTCTAGTAAGAGGAACAAAAAAGCCTGTTAATGTGTCATAGAGCAGGAAAACTTGTGTATTTGTGACTCAGATTTTTCTGGTTTGGTGTTTGAATGATCTAAGTTTGCCTCCTTCTGCAAAAGAACAGAAACAGCGATCA
This sequence comes from Bombycilla garrulus, assembly GCA_013400315.1. Lineage (NCBI taxonomy): Eukaryota > Metazoa > Chordata > Aves > Passeriformes > Bombycillidae > Bombycilla > Bombycilla garrulus. Next base: position 1,224,043 of record VXBU01009944.1, on the reverse strand, counting down.
GAGTAACTGAGCAGGCATCTGGGACTGGTGACATCTGTTCAGAGAAGGGATCTGGTCAAGAACAAAGACAGCTAGTACCAGCTAGTACATGCAATAGATGAGGTGCAGGGAGAGGTTGTTGTGTGGAGCTTGCCAAGAATGAGGGATTGCAAAACTAGGAGGGAACATGGGGAAGATGAGTCTGACTCTCATTAAATAATCTGTGTAATCTTCCCTTCTCCAGAAGCCTTTACTCATGTGAGTTAGAGCATTCAAAACTGCTTACACAACCAGAAGAACAAAGCAGTGAGGGAGAGAGAGGAAAAAAGAAGACTGGGGGGGGGGGGGGTGGTGGGGGTGTGGAAACAAAAAACAGCAAAACAAACCAAACACAGAAATAAAGTAAAACCTTCTAAGTCTTTTGGGCTTGAGGCCAGCCCTACCAGGAGTATGGCTCCTCCAGAGGAAAAGAGGAGGTTTAAAAGACTTCATCTCCAGCCTGTCATACAGCACAGTTTTGCCCTGGGGCATTTCTGGATAAAAGCTGTGGGTCAGAGACACCTGCTGTTGATGGTTTACATGCTCAGGAGCTCCTGGATTCAATTGTGTTCCTACCAGGGCAAGTTAAGCCTCTTCAGTTTTCCATGGTAATTGTGACAAATGGGAATCCAGGGGCTCAGCTCTTTTCTTCTGAAAAGCAAGCTTTCTGCGTGGGTGGTTGATAAATGGAAGTCCTGAGGGTGAGAATGTTGCCTTCTGCTCTTCTGTGTCTTTGCTTTTTACCTGTAAAGGTAAAGCTATTTCAACACAGCTTTCCAAAGATATTCTGAGGCTTTTTTCTGAACAGTGAGCAGGTGTAAAATGTATATGGTATAAGAAAACAGTATGTTTGTTGTAAGAGTATGAACATTAAAATGTTTCTATGGGTGCTGAAAAGAAAGAAAAATTAATTTAGCCACCACTGGGGCTGGGAATGCAGAAGTGTTAAATGTCTTTTCTACTTTAACCTTCACCCTTTTGTGGTTGTAGTTGGACTGTTAAATATTGGTAGTGACAAGATGAGAAGTAGTGCTATGATAGGTATAATGTTGGAAGAGCGAGTCATTAGCAATCCCCTTGCAGAACTGGAGGATAAGTATGTTTGAAAAAACTGTAAAAAGAAAAATTTGAGTTGTGTGGATGTTTTGTTTTAATATGTAATTTTGATACATAATTTTAAAAAAAAATTTTAGTAAGGCTTTTTTATGATATTACCTAAATAAGGGAAATATGGGTAAGTATCTGTTGAGCAATACAGGTATGGATTCTGCTGCCTCAGAAATGGGAAGGGAAGATAAGTGCAGGAGAAGATACAATAGTATGATTTTTATGAAACGCTGTAGAACTGGTAGGGCAGAACTCATATGACATTGTTTTTCACACATTTTCCCAGGATATGAGTAAAAATATGGCTCTTTACCTACCACTTCTGCCTAATCAGGATATCTGGAGGGCTTGCTGACTATCCAATCGATTGTTTTTGCTCATGCTGGCGCTCATTAAAACACGGTTTGGAAATGCTGCTGATGCAAGAGAAGAGAATAAAAGCCAGCTCATGCTCTCATGGCTCTGTGGACTCAGCACTGTTCTGTGTATTCATACTGTCCTTGATGCAGCTGCAGATAGCCCTCAGCAACATAATAGCCATATAGCTAAAATGAATATTAGCCACAGGGACTTGTCCCAGTTGTACTCGTACATCAAATGCTTCATATTAAATAAAATTATATTAATAATGAAATTGTGACGGGTAAACATGAGCATCTGACAAAGGTTATGCCTTAATGCTTATGGAGATCAGTATCAAGTGGAAATTAAAATGCTGATATGAAATCACTGTTTAAAAGGGCAGGTGGTTTTGTCTTTGTGTTTTTTCAGGGAAGAATGTGATCTGTCCTTCAATAAACCTAACTGTACCACCTGGTGCCTTGCTTTTCTGTACTGGCAGCAGTGAAAACATATCTCCCAGGCTTTTTACACGTGAAAGGTCCAAGGACATCTCAGATGTGCTTTCTTGGAAGCATCAATGGAGCACAATATTTAGAATTACACACCCCCCCTCACTCTTTTCCCTTTACAGTTGAACTCAGTGATCTGAGAAGTCTTTTCCAATCCAAATGTCAGAATGATTCCACGTTTCTAATTTGGTTTGGTTACTTCTTGTTGTTGTTGTTGAAAAAGAGGAAATGGCTGACAAGAAGGCAACTAATACTTTTGACTTTCAAGACTGCTCAGCTGTAGCCTTTCCCATATGGAGAAAGGATGCAGAGAATGAATTCTGACTTTCCATATTAGAATAGAGATGAGAAATTTCTCTGCCAGAGTAACTCAGAAGGTGTCTAGTCCAACCTGCAGCATGCAGTGGTCAGCCTTGAGGGCCCATCTGGCTATATAAAAATAAAAGTATCATTTTCTTAACTGATGATTGTATCTCATCCTCCCAATATGCAGCATTGTGAAGAGCCCAGTTCTGTTCTCTTTGAAAGCTCCTCATGGATATTGCACAGCCCTTTTTCCCTCTCACTTCTATTAGTACTTTTTTTCAGTTTTATCTCATGTGTTTCTCCTTGAGTGTCAGGAAATTATTAATATGTCCATTTTCACAGGCAGAGAACAAATCCCAGGCAAATAAACTTGTTAGCTGTTGATCTGACAGTAGGGTCTAACTCATCTCTAGATTTAGACCCATAAGTTTAGGTTTTGTGCATGCTTTCACTCCAAGTGTGACAGCTCCCATTATATTCAGTGGAGCCAAAGTCAAAACTGACATCAGAGTGAAAGGATTTTTGTCTCACAACAACTTCAGTCTGCTTAGCTGTCTTGTTCTTGGGATTTTAGTGACTATAGTGGCCCTGGCTCCCATACAGCCTCTTGTACTGCAGAGACCTGAATTCCACACGGAGAAGCTGGCTAAAATTGATACAGGAAGTTAGCAGAAGAGCATCATTTGAGCTCGCATCTCAAGTGCATGCTGTACATTCTGCACACTGGAAGAGATGTTCTGCTTCAGAGGAGCTGTGTGACTTTGTTCTGTGCATATCAGAGAACAGAGGCACAGTTTGTTGGGAGCAGCTTTGAGAACGGTGAGCACATTTCTTTGTTTGACAGCTCTGCAACACATTCTCTGTGGTTTCCAGTTCAGTGGCATTGGGACTAAACACTGTGATATATTATCTCAAGTAATTGAGATAACTTTAAATAAGTTTGAATAACTTTGACAGCCTTCTTTTGGACTGAGATGTGGAAATGACAGTGAATTCAATATTGAGTCAAATTAATGCCTGTTACAGAGGTGAATTCAATGCACATGAAAGTAGAGTGACAGCTGTAATAATTTAACACTTCTAAGGAAAGAACAGTTGCTCTGATCATGAAAAGCCTTAGAAATTCTAATTCCTTTTGTGGTTACTGCGATGAGAGTGCACTATTAAATACATGAAATAAAAAAATACTGACAGAGGTGCAAAATATCCTTGCTGTTCATAGAATTTTGCTTTGTGGTATTTATCTGTACATAGATGTCTCCCTGTTCTCTAGCTCCTAAGGCTCTATCAGATTGCATTCACCAAGACTTGTCTAACACTGATGGTTTGGATAATATCCCAAGGATCCTATGTCTTTCAGGATTAGAATTTTTGTTTAACCAGGCCAGAAAAATGGCAAATGATCAACTGGAAATGAGCACAGGATGACACTGGGCTTTGGTAGTGGTCAGGTGATGATTGCTGATTGGAAAACCTCTGGCTTTGGAGACTAGATGGTTCTAAGTTACTTTTAAAAGAAGGCTATAAGGAGTCAATTAGTCTACTTTAAGTATGGGGAAAGAAGTCAAAATTTCATTTTACATACTAAGTGTCCTGGGAAGATAAAGATAGCAGAATTATGAAAAATGAGAATACTTAAAACTGTAACATTTTAATAATCAAACCTAGTAGTTCTATCATTTCTTCATTACAAGACCCATGCCTCCAATTTTGTTTCTAATTCCACTTCTTGTCCTTTTTGACAAATATTCTGAAATGGAAAAGCCAAAAAATATTGAAATCTTAATATGCAAAAGGCTAGATACCTGCAACGTGCTTAATGCTGCAGTGATTTCATCCATGTACAGTTCTGGTTATTCACATTCAGCAATCTACTAGACTGAAATCCAGTGAGCAAGAGAGGATTTGTAGGATGGCTGATCCTTTCTGATGAATCTATATTCCAAAATAAAAACAAACCCAACTTTTCTAGTTTATCCCAGACTGGTTTTGTACTCTACAGGTGCAGTATTTATTCTTGTATGATTATTAGGAGGGAAATAATCTCTTCAAGCATGCTTCTCTAAGAAGATGAAACTCAGTAAGTTTATATTGATTCTAGTCATTGGGGACATGAAATTCTGAACCTGTCTTCCAGCAGGAAAAGACCTACATTTATGGGGTGTACTTGTTAGTCATTTAACATGTTCAACAACGGGAAGAGAGTATTTGGTGGAGATTTTATATTTTACTCAATTTCAGAAAATTGTATCTCTCTTTTACCCTTTGTAACTCTGGAGGGCAATGATTTTCCTACCCTTGACTGCAAGCTCTTTTAAATTGTAACAAGGCCCTGGATTTCTCTGTGGCTCAGCCAAAGACAGAGCTGGAGGGCTAGTAGCCAGCTCATGGATAGAAGATGAGAATTGATGGACAAGGAACTATGGGAAAGCATCTTGAAACTGTGAGTTTTCTCTTTTTTTCCCCTCTTCATTAGTGCTAGCCACAGCCCACGTTGATGAATGACACTCACAGGCCTGTGTGGAAGTGCAGAGGCACTCTGCTCACAGAGAAGGAAATCCTTGCAGGGTTTCCCATTAACATCCATAGGAGAGCAATTGTGAGGCCTTCCCATGGGGAAAGGGCTCCATTAACCCTGCATTTGGGAAGGGCATAGCCTCACAATTTATTGTCTGCCTAAAACAACAGTGTAGGTAGATTTTGGAATATTTCTCTGAGCTTCTAGCTCTGAAACATAAAACAGTGAATCTCTGAAGTTCTTCCTTTGTTCCTCTGCTGCCTTTCAGGATCTATTGTTACCATGGGCATGTGCAGGTGAGGAAGCTGTGCTACTGAATTTCATTTCTGAGAAGCTTATGTGCCACTAAGATTTATATAAGGTTGTGACATTTATAGCTCTCTTTCTCAAAGGCTGAAGCTTGTTCTAAAATATTTTCCAACTTTTTCTTCTTTTTAAACTGTACTAAACCCAGTATTTTCTATTTATTAATTTCATCAAGTTCAGTTTTTGAGAAAAACGGAAACAGAAATAAAGGCAACCAACTTGTGCCCTCTTTTCTTTAAAGAAACTAACAACATATGCAGTTTAACTAGCCCAGGCATCAGGTACCTGAAATACAATGTTTTTAGTGATGTCAGGTAAAGTGAGAAAATAACCTTATTAATGAAAATTGAGTAATGAACTATTCTGCTCTATCTGTATATTGCTTTATATAGGTTGCACAGGGAGACTGGCCATCCTGTGGGTGCCTCCTTTGGGATGAAAATAATGGTTGGATCATCTGATATTCTGGAAGGGGAGCATGCAGCTCTTGTGGTTTGTGTTTAATACAGGTCTGAAAATAGATTGTGTTAGTTTTAACTGTAAGATTTTAATGCTATCTTTATATCTACCTCTGTTTTCTTGTGTATGTGTTTGAAATCTAAAGGTTTAGAACTCAAAGTCCTTCTGAAGTCCTTTGTTCTTCCCTTCTCCTCATTCCTATTTTACATGAGGAAGTTCTCCTTATCAAATGACACAGATGATTCTATCTAGGTGAAAGCAAAAATAAAACAAAAGCCATGTTTACCTTTGGTATGCTAAAACTCTTCCATCAGTCAGGATACTCAGTATGCATTTATATAACAAGATTCTTCCGAATTATTTTGCATTTGCTGCAGAATTTATTCACAGATAAAAGAGCACCAGCATGTTTTCTTTTTTAATAACCAAAAATTCTGACAACTTTGCATTTTTTTTGTTGTTTTTTTTTTGTTCTGTTTTGTTTTGTCTTTGGGATACTTTATCTGTTTGTCCAAGTAATTCATCTTATATACACAGGCCAATGATTAATTTATTGACTTAGGGATTTTACAGAAAACATCCTCTTGGATTTTAATCCTACTTGACCAGACAAGAAATATGTTCTTATCTGTGCTCTCAGGTGGAGTGGGGTAGCTAAGTCCTCTCCCTTGCCATTTGATTACATTTAAACTAATATAATAACTCCTGCTATAATTTATTTTTTTACCAAATGACTTGGAGATTCCATACAAAAAAATAGTTTAAATTTTTATGTTTATTATTTGCTGATACGAAAAGCACACCATTATAAATTTGTCTTATATTTCTTAGGCCAGTAACGTTATAATTTTTGTCAAGAGGGGTGAGCAGTCCTTATGAGGACCAAATCTCGGAGTCCAGAGGCTTATTTGCAGTGTCTGGTAGCCACACAAGCATGCAGGCTGAGTCCTACTCTCGTGGTAAGCAGCAGTGAATTTTGGTCTTGGAAAATTCACTGGAGAAACAGATCCTCTGCAGCAAACCAGGTCTCTCTGAGAGGAAATGAATACAAGCAGCATTGTATGATAAGCCAAACCATGCCTCTGCAATAATATCCACATGTCACTGACCCCTTCAGTAAGGTCTTGACAAGCCAGGTCCCCAAGGGTAACTGGTAAATGTTTTTCTCAACCATATTCAATGATCTTTCTTCCTGGACCTTGCATATTTTTTCCCAGTCAGGTGAGATTTTTAAATGGACCAAAGATCCTCCAAAATCTAAGCTTCCATATAAATATGCCTCTAATGCATAATAAATCTGTATATAGGCAGAGTATACAGGCCATTTCATTTTTTTTTTCATTAGTCAGGAAAACTTTTGCAATACCAAAGGAGAATTTATTCATTTGATCTAAAACTCAAATATCTTGTCAAAACCAGCTGCCTGAGCTTGGACTCCCTACAGTCCATAGGGGAAAAAAGATGCCTTCAAAAGGTGTTATCCCATGCCTCACACACCTTAGAGAGGAGATTAATGACTCCCTCAGGGCACCAATTTCTTTCTGTTGATGCTACAGGAAGTTTAACTTTCACATCTAATCTTAAACATCCACAGTGATCCCAGAAACATTTTCCTTCACTTTTACTAGCATCATAGGTAGTATTGATGATGTAATTACTGCAGAAAATTGTGCAGAATAGGGAAATGAGAAAAGGGCATGGGAAAAAAAAAAGTGCAACTTTTTTTTTTTACAGACAATAAATGAAATAGTGAAGTGAAACAGAGGATGCAAATAACAGTGGTCCTAAAAGGCATTAATTGTTTCTGCTGAATGAGGTGGCAAGGCACAGAATAAATAGCAATATTTAGTCATTCTTTTAGGGTACTTTCTATCCTTCAGCTCTTCTCATATCTTCCGTTGATATCCTTAGGATATATTGTGCTTTGGTCTCAAGACTGAAGAGCTCCACATTTTTAAGAATCTTTCCTCTTTGGTAACTTGGATAGCTAGAACTAGAATGATCTTTTGTCTCCCTGCTGTCATCTCCAAGGAGTGAATGTGATTTCCCAGTTTCTGTCTCCGATCTTCTCTTATTTTTGTAACTGTGCCTACTGAAATTATTAAAAGCACCTGCCACTGATTAAAGTGACCTGTTTCTCCTTACTCTCATAGTCCATCCTTGCTCATAGTTTCAGAGAAGTTAAATTTAATTATTCTGCTAGAAAGCAAGCCTGTGGAGTGCCATAATAGCTCTGTGAGGCATCAGGGCACCTCAGCTTCATACAACCATTTACAATTGATCATCCAGTACAATAAGCACCTGGGGAACTTACATAGTCTGACTCAAAAATAGGCCTTCACAGAGCCAGGCTACTCTGTTTGTGTCAGGGAGGGGAGAGCATGTGCTTTATGACTGTTGTGTATCTCTGATGGAAGAGAGTGAAAGTAAAAAGAATATTCCTCCCCTTCCTCAATTACTCACTGTATTTCTAACCCCTAGCAGAGCTGAGGGGGACTTGGCTTTTTAGACCTCAGATTCTCATTAGTTTGGAAAATTATATTTCAACTGAAAAATTATACTTGAGCATGTTGTCCTGAGCCAGCGATGTTCTAAGGAGGAAAAAGCTTTTGTTCACAGGCTGTGTCAGTACTTCAGCCTCTCCTGTGCCCACACCGTGCCCACACCTCCCACCACACTCATGAGCACTGCTGCCTGCCTTGGGGCACCCAGTGTTCTTCCTCCTACCTGCCCCAGACACTGATTTTTGCAGTTCTTCACATTTCAAAAAACCACTGTGCTATCTCAAGGAAAAGTTTAATTACAGGTTTGGGTTGTTTTGCTTTTTTTAATCTTTATCTCTTTAGGATCATTAATACTCTTCAGTACCTGAAGTCTTTGTTCTTTAGAACTGCTGGGCAGGCAGCGCAAGACTGCAGAAACAGTTTCTCTGCCTTCCTCATTCATGCGGAAAAGAAAGAAATGTCGTCTTTTCCAGTGTGCTAGAGTGGGTTCCAGCTGGTAGCCTCTTCTCACCTGGCTCTGCAAGCTGACTTTCTGGGCCTGCTTAGTCTCATGACATGCTATTCACAGATCTTGAATTGGTGACTATTATGTTACCAGTGATAAGAGTTCTCTTCCCCCTGACTCTGAATCCAGAAGGATTCATGGAAACCACAACTCACATCCAGAATGTGAACAAACACAATTACTAATCTAAATGTAACCCACTTTTAAATTTTTTACATTAGTTCTGACTCTAGATAATTTTTGGTGTGCATTTGAGGGAGACAGAACAAATCTCAGGCTCGCTGGTATTTTAATATTGTGACCATCCTGAGGGGACACCTCATTGCAGTTACAACTTCCTTGTGAGGAGAAGAGAAGGGGCAGGGATTGACCTCTTCCAGTGACAGGACCTGAGGTACTGGCCTGAAGCTGTGTCAGGGGAGGTTTGGGCTGGATATCAGGAAAAGATTTTTCACCTAGAGGGTGGATGAGCACTGAAAGAGGCTGCCCAGGGAAGTGATCACAGCACCAACCTGACAGAGTTCAGTAAATGTTTGAACAATAATTTTGGGCACATGGTGTGACTTCTGAGGTTGGGACAGGATTTGGATTTGATGATCCTTGAGTTTCCCTTCCAACTCAGGATATTCTATACTTCTATGACTTTGGAATTGCCTTGGCTGTGTTTTTGTATTTTGTAATATGTAAGGCTTTAAAATCTAAACTTTCATGCTCAAGAAAATTATCTCTAGGTAAAAATGGATTAGAATTAAGCAGTAAGATTCCTTGAAATTGCATGTTATGGTGAGATAACCCAGACCTCAAAGGTGGTTCATGAACCAATTGTCAGTGACCTGACAGAAGTGTTATCTCACATGAACACAGTCCTTGAGGTGTGCTGTTGCAATACTTACTTGACAACTAGAAAAAACAGTTTGTGCACAGAACTACCTGCAGTTAGTCTTTTAAATAGCATGAATTAATTTCCTATTAAAATTGGTTTAACTGAAACTTTTAAATTTTACTTAGGGGAAAAAATGTACATATTTTAGACCAGATTCTTAAAAGTAGTCAGTTACTAGAACAACAAGGAAAATCTGGCTCTCAGTCCAGATTTTTCTGTGGAAATGCAAAATGTGTAAGTTTATATTCTGTTCATATCTGCATAATTATATATACCCCCAAGGAATGAGCTTTAGTAAGTTCCAATTTTGCATATTAATTTCTTAGATAAAACATTTAATCATAAAATTGAGAAAAGAGTAACCTTTAATCACCATTAAAGAAGTGGAAGCTTTAGAAAAGGGACACACCAAGGTGTAGGGACACCGATCACCTGCAGAACCATTCACCTTTGGTTCATTCTTTCCCGTCAAGTTCTCCTTGGGAATAACCAAGAGTAGATACTGTCTCATGGTGTTTCCTTGTGTGCTTGAAATGAACTTGTATCTCAGGCCATCACCTTTTCTTCAGCTGTGACCTGGCAATTTCAGAAGATGGTCAAAAGTGTGGCTCGCTGCAGAAATATCAGGGCTACTTAGAGGAACTGGTATTCCCACCAGGGAGGGAAGCTTCACCTGTGTGAAGGTGACTTGCCCCACTAAAGTTCCCTTCCTCTGAACAGCTAGAGAGCTCCAGTTCTCACCTTACAGCAGCAGTCTTGTCACATCAGCTCTGCATTGGGATTTACTGTGTCTGAGATGTTGTGCTTATAGTCATGGATGTAAAAAATCTCCAACAACCACACCATTTTTTTTGCCCATGGCTGGTTGTATTGACAGGTAAATGCTCTTTCCTCTTGTCTATATCTGCAAAACCATAATGGCCTGTCCCATGGCTGTACTTGTCAGAACCCTGCAGGCTTGTCAGTGTCATTCCTGGTCTCCCAGAGCAAAGAGGCTTTGGAGAGTTTATGTGTGGAGGGGCAGCCTGAAGCCTGACCCACACAGTTGAAGGCAGCTCTCACATACAGCACCCTCTAAAGGGTCTTGCTATAATCCTTGGCTGGGTAGAGGAGAGAAAGTGTATGTGCCCTGACTGTGAGAAAGGCTGCCATCAGCCCTCTGGTGAAGTTGCTTCAGTGACGAGCCAGAGACACTGTTTGATGTGTCTGTGCATATTATGCAAGTCACACTCCGACCTAGTTAAGATATAAGAACTTTGCTTGGTATTTTATGAATCATACTACTTAAATGTATTAAATGCTATCAAACACTTTCTGTCATCAAAGAAACACAACATTATCTTTTGATCTTCAGAAATAACAGATCCAAAAGTAAGTAAAACAAATGTATTTTCTTAATTGCTGAGCCAAGTGAAGCACACTTTAGAGGCTTTAGAGCCACAAGTAGTAGCAGTACAAAATTGAAAAAATTTTATTCTGTCTTCCTGCAATATGCGTATATCACATAAACTCAGATGAGGTCAGTGAAGTTGAGACACAGGTAATGAATATGAGACAGATATCAGAGAATCACTTACACTGGAAAAAATCCTCAATGTCATCAATGTCATACTACAGGTTCTCCAGTCCTCAGAGTTACATTTGATGCCTTTGCCTGAAGGGAGAAAAAGTCAAAGTTTGAAAAATAAAGTTATCTGAAGCATAAAAGTACTTTTTAACCTGTGCCCTTTCTGCTGAAGTGAGGTGGCATTTGTGGAGTTTTAAAATCATTCCATTTTGAAATATGAGTGAAATGAGCTGAAACATGGAAGTACATTTTCTTCTGTAGCACTCTGGAAAATAAGCTATTGCAGCCAGTTATTTTCTGGAGCTAAAAAGAAATCTTATTATGTTGAGTTACTGACTTGAGGCTGAATTAGTCTGCTTGGCAGAATTAATCAAACATTGATTCTTGGACTAACTTTCACTTTACTGCGTGAATATGTGGTAGCAGAGAGAATAGTGTGTACTGATGAGGTATGCACACTGGCTTCCTCTCTCTGTCTTTGCCTTTGCAAAGCTTGGAAAAGCTTTGAACTGAAGCCACAAGGGAGCTAGAAGGGATTAAGAGGCAAGTCCCATGATCAGAGGCAGCAGATAGAAGTCATGTGCAATCCAGACATTTGTCATGTAAGTATTAAGACTGGGGAAGAGCCCTATGGCTTATGTTCTTTTGTGATGTGGAAACCCTTTGTAGAGCTCTGCATCGTTATCAGCCACAGCTTTTTCTCTTTACAGCAGGGAGGATAATTCTTCCTAAGAAACACAAATTCTTGAGATGGGATTGTTGCAGTGGCACTCTGGACACTGTTCTTGGACTAAAACTGGGCTTCTGTCCTTCCTCTGTATTCTGGAATTGAAAAGTTAAAACTGACCAGGGTTTGTTGGGTGGGTTCTAAGAGTAGGTTAAAAGAGACAGACTCACAATTGCTTTAATAAGATGTAAGACTTGCTGAAATGCTCCCAAGTGTTTGTTGTAAGGTTCATGAAAGAGTTTGTTTTAAAAGAAATGTTTTCCTCCTTCAGTGAAGACAGTATTTTCAGAACTCTAAAAAGTTAACCAATAATAAAAGTTGTTATGACTGGATATTGTCCTAGGAGAGGTGAATGCAAAAATTAATAATTAGGCAAAAAAAGCAAAGATTAAATTTCTTCTCATTAACAAAAACAAAACAAAACAAAAAAAAAAAACCAAAAACAAAAAAGTCAGTTGTGAGATTAAAAAGATCTCTTCACCTTTCAAAGCTGATTGTCTTTTTAGGTACAAAGACTCAAGGGTTTGCTCATGTTCCTTCATTGTAAGAAAGATATGAATAAAGTGCCTAGTACTCTCTTTCAGTGCCTGTGTTTCTGTAATGCTAATAATGGTAGGAATTTCTTCCATTAGGGCATGAGGGATTTAAATCCATAAAAAACTTGAGTGAACAGAATTGATTTCTTATCCCTCAAATGACCAAATTGATTTTTTTACAATTTACAAAGAGAGAAAGTGCCATTAATATCGAAGGGCAATATGTCTGAATGGTTCTCCTGTGATTTCTTCAAGAAAAGGCAGTCCCTCTCTGAAGCTAATACACTTTACAGCCTTTATGTGCTAAGGTTAGGGGTAAGAGCAAAAGCAAGTCAGTATACTTGGTAGGTTATATAAAATGCATTTATTTCTCTGAGAAAGTCAGCCTCACACTGCCAACATTTTAATGAAATATCACAGCTGCTTTAACAGAAAAACCCAGTGATCTGTTCTTTAGTATGAAACTAGAAAGTAATGAAATGAAGAATGAGGTGTAATGTCTTCAGCAAACAAATGTTTTCATATATGTAAATATAAAACAGTGTGGCTTATTCACCCATTTCTCTGCCTGTGTACAAGCATGACAGAAGAGTGTACCCCAGGGAGCTGGGTTTCGTGCCCCCTGTTCTGTTCCATATACACAGGCTGGCAATAACCTTGAGATGTAGCTTTTGGAGGACAGTTTCAAGATCAATTTTTCCAATTCAGCTTCTCTTAAGTGGAGCCTTAGCTGATATTACTTGGCTGTCAGGGTTTGTTATACAGGGTCTTGCCAGCCACTGCTTTGGTATGAAAGGAGCTTTAAAAGAAATCTGAGTACTGTATTTTGTTCTGAAGCCGTCTGTGTGGAAGGACAGGTAATTAATTCTTCGTGCAAATCCAAAGGAGTAATTGGAATCTGTTGGAGAAGTAAACAGCCTTGCTCTGGCTGCTGCCTGGGCAGCACAGAGACCTTCTGCTCCCAGCACCAGGGACACCAGACCTCCCTGCAGCCCGCAAGCCTCCCATCACCAGGACTGGGCAGGACCAGTTCCTCCTTAGCACTTATCAGCCTTCCCACGCTGCACAGCAGCCTCTGCTCTAAAATCAACCCTTTTGTTTCCATGAAGACAAAGTCCCAGTATTTAATAAGCAGCTGTGAATGAATGCAACACAACAACACTGACTCACCTTCATTTGCAGGTTGCTTCTCACTTGTTTTTGTTGCTTATTTAAATGACTGTCATTTCCTCTTCACCAGCTGGCAAAATCCACAGCCTCCTGCTTTTGGTAATGAAGTGCACAGCTAGACTAGCTGACAAGATATTTTTTAAAAAGGCATTTGTGCTCTGGAATTTCTTTAACATGGCCTGGCACAGAAGGTGGCACAGAGACCCAGCTATGAGTTTGCTACTATTAAATAACTGAAATGCCCTACGAAATGTCAGTGGAGATCTTGAAGTAATTATACCTACTACATCCCTCCAATTAAGGTGTTACTTTCCACCAGGGACAACAGGCCAGATTCTGTATCCACGGTAACTCCACAAAGCATGTTGGAGACAGTGATTTATGCTCCAGCAAGAGATAGCAGAATTGATACTATTAATTTCCTTTTACAGTAGTAGCCCACCAGAAACCTGAAAAATACTTGTCAAAATTATTTATATGGTAAACTGAAGTAAGATGTATAAAGATTTATTTTACAGGCCAAAACCTCTTAAGGAGGACTCACCAACAACTTAGGTTTCTCGTACTGGACAGAGGCACCACTGCTGCAGCAGATTTGTTGGATTCATGTTCTTTGCTGAAACTGAAATCACTGCAGTTAGACATTTAAAAATCTGGGCCATGACCTTTTTTAACTTACTGTCACAAGCAAGATGCAAAAGCATTAAAACTTCAGCCTTCACCTTTAAAGCATGTTCAGGGTGGCAGCACACAGTTAGATCCATTGCATTTTATTGATGTGCAGCACAATCCTTAAATAGCAGACCTCTCATTACAGCCAATACAGTAAATAAAATATACATATAACTGGTTGAGACATGTGGAGGAAGAATAGCAAATTTAAACCCATACAAAAATTATACAAACTTAATAAAACCTACATACTCATTCCATAGCACTCTACACATTGGAGGACCTTCCCAGGACCCTAGAGAACAGGGCATTTTCACAGTCTTGCTAAGGCGGTTCATATTCACAAATAATTTTTTTCAGTGCAATGCTGAGTCACACAAGACTCAGTGTGCATAATGACAGACAAGGAAGCTGAAACTTCACAAGAGGATGATGATGTTGGGTGATCGCAATTAATCCATGAGCACTGGCTTTTCTACTGAGAGAATAAAATTCCTCTTAGCTACATGCAAAATTTACACCATTTCATCCCACTGATATTTATGGAGATAAATTTTTTTAATTCCCTCTCTGGTGGCATTTCAATGTCCTTAAATCTATCATCTCTAGAGCTCTAATGCTATGGCCAGTTGTACCAGGGAGATTCTATCATGTTTTATAATAAAGAATACTAAATATATAATAGCATTAAATATATAATAACATTCTAATGAATCAGGAATAAATAAACTGGAAGTAAAAGAAAAAAAATCTACTGTACCATATTTTTATGTAAAGTTTGGGACCAGATGCTAAACTGAAGTGCTGGAGGGTCTACAGACACAGCTGGCATTGTTTTTATGTATTTACTGTATTGCCATAGCCCACAGAGGTGCAAGTGCACATCTTTAGGACACACTTTTAAACTGGTAAAAGCTTCTCCCAGTATTGCACTGCCATGTTAAAAAGAGAAAAATACATAGTACCATGTTTTTCATTTTACAGTTCCATGGAGCTGTTGTGCTTACATACCAACTAGTGATATGAAGGGTTTTGTGGCTACTAATGTCAGGGATCAGCTCAGAGTTTAAGTGTAAGGTCTCCAGGAATATATTGATCCAGGAGTGCTGCTGCATCAGCCCTGGTACCATATCCCACTCCTTGGCTCTGGAGCCTGCCACACTTGCTCTCAATTACATTTCTGTGGCATCTCTGGAAGCTTGCCCCCTCTTCAGCTGCCAGCTGGGTGTTCACAGTGCTCTGGTGTCTCAGTGGAAAGTGCTCGAGTTTCTATCAGTTTGACATTTATGTTTTACAGTAACAATTACAAATTTGGTTCATGGTTCTCTTTTTACAAGGAATGAGGAATCAATAATATTCATTGAGAGAATTATATCTTCCCCTCTCTAAAATATTATATCTGTTTTGGAGTCATTTCAGGTGTTTGGGTAAATGCCTTTTGTTGACATTAACACCACTTTAGGTGCTTTTTTTAAAACACACTTTTACTATTGCAGGGAACCTGCAAGATCATGCAAAAGGCTTTTGTTGGGAAGCATGAAAATTTTACAGATATGAATGCATGGTAGTAGGTTCTATAGAAATGAAAGCAAGTTTTGATATATAAACGATGCTTTTAGGGCCAGTTGTTGAAACAGCTGAGAGAACAAAGGTTTAGTCGAGTTGGAAGGAGTTTTATGACTAAAGTCCAAAGACTATCCGGTCTTCAAACAAAAGCATGTTCTCTACCAAGTTAAAAGAGCATAGGCAGACAGAAATGGGTTTCTATTGTGAAAAAAAAAACTGAAAAAAAAAACAAGTTTTGAAGTTTAAATGTAACTACTAACTCAAATGATTGGTTGGTCACTAACATAATATGGTAATTTTGGCAGGTTTGATGTAAATGTAAAGGTATTGTTGTATGATGCTGATTGATTGTTATGTAATAAAATGCATTGCAAAGAAAGAGATAAAATGCTTTGTAACAAGAATAGACACACAGTTTGGCTATGGCCAGCAGCTGACTGCTGTAACCTCATCTATGCAATAAACAGCATTCTATGAAGAGCCATCTGGAGTCCCCATCTCCCTGTCAGGCTCTTACAGCTTTATTCTGTTTCCAAAATGCTCTTTCTGTCCTATAGAAAATCAGATGAGGATATGAGAACTTAAATACATTTCTTGCTTTCTCTCCAGATTCACCTGCTGTCAGAATCAGTGCACCTGACACAATCACAGCACACTCATCCATGGCAAAAACTTCAGATGATCTTCACATGGTGGGGCAGGGCAGTGGCTGATCTCCAGTGATGTTTACATGGAAGAGTCTGCAAGGCCTGGCAAAGGGATTTAACCTACTGTGATACCTATATTTAAATGCTAGTTACAGTGACAGAATAAAAACGTTTAACATGCAGGCTTATAAACGAGTGCTTTCCTCTTCTATCTTTTGACAATAACTTTAATCAGAGTGACATTTGATCCAATAAAGCTGATTGTCTGCAGTTCTAGAAATGGGTACTTCATTCTTCCTATTCTGTCTTTCAGCATATGTGTGCTTTACATTAGAAGAATGATGTGATCTGGTTATTTTAGCCCATGAAGCCACTTGCTTCCAATGGCTTCCCCACCTTTGATTTAGATAATTGCAAATCCTAATCCTTGATATCTATTAATCACCTACTTGAAATATCGATCTGAAGCCCTCAGGTGTCCCAGGGATGAGAAATGGCCACATAATGACATGATTCTTGCCAAGAGAAACAACTGGAAAACATGCCATACTGACAGCTTTGTATAGGAAATGGCAACACCAGTGGCCTTCCCTGCCTCCCAACTGTGTCTGGATTATAAAAAATACCCTCCAAACCCCCAATATACACCCTTTTCCAATGGCTGCTGGCTCTGGGTTTTGGATTGTATCCCATTTAACCATTAGCAATACTGCCTGTTCTCCTTCATAGCTTTCAGAAAATTACACATGAGTAGTCAGAACAAAACCCTTGGTGTTTTTTCTTCCCTGTTATGTTTTCAGAAGAGTTTCATTAATGGGTTGGAATCACAATCTGCTTTTCTCCATTTATGCATCCATGTAAACAAATCAGGGAGAAACAGAAGTTCAACACAGGGACTAGTTCCTACAGATATCAAATTAAACCTTGCTGGGTTAGGTTTCATTCTGGAAAAGAAAACCAACCAGCCTCAGGTTTTCACAGCTGAATGACAAGCATGTACTTTTCATAAAACATATGTGTATATGTTGTGCTTTAAAACCTTATTGTCATCTTGGGCTTGAATGATGTTGGACTGACATCTGCATTTTTAAAGGCATTTTGAACACAAAAAAAATGGACAAAATAAAAACCCAAATCAGAGACTGCAGAATCAGAAAGGTTATCAAGAACAAATTAGCACCAAAATTCTTCTGCATTGTGCCATGCATTATTGAATAGTTATAAATGCTTTGGAATGTCTCAGTGCTTAATTATGTGTTTGGAAAATGAATTATTAGTGAAACAGAAATTTTTAGCTTGGAGACCTTTTGTTGTGGAGACCTTTATGTTAAGTCACCCGAGAGAGTGTTTCTGCACGTAGTTCAAATGTAAGTACCTGCCTTTCCAATTATCTAATAATTTGTTTCTGCTGCATAGTCACCCTGGGTGAAGGCATTATCACAGGGTAGAGACAGCAAAAGGAGTGAGAAAGCATAAGTGAAAGGAGAAAAATACAATACAGATAAAAAAAATAATGGGGCAAGCAAATCCTTAGTTTCTGTATTGTAACATTACCCCGTGATTCCAAGTCACTGTCTGTAGGAAGCAATAATGCCACATCAACAGCCTCACCGCATCCTCCCAGAGACTCACAGGCCAAGGTGTAAATAATTTCCTGCTGGGAATGATTCCCCATTTTGCCTTTGGGGAAAGACTTGAGCAAAAGATAGCAAAGGATCCCAGCCAAACCTCTCTAGGGAGACATTATAGCAGCTTTCTGGTGTCTAAAGATGGCAACAGTGAGACTGAAGAGGGACTTTTCAGGAGGAAATGTAGTGATTGAACATGGGGAAATTATTTTAAGGTGATGGCCTTCAGGGAAATGGCTTTAGATTAGATATTAGGAAGAAATTCTTTACTATAAGGGTGGTGAGTCATTGGAACAGGTTTCCCAAGATGCTGTGTACTTCCCATCCCTGAAAGTGTTCAAGGTCAGGCTGGATTGGGACCATGAGCAACACAGAAGATTCCCTCACCATGGCGAAGTTCCATGTTGGAACTAGATGGTCCCTTCCAACCCAAACCATTCTGTGATTCTATGATACTATGATTCTATCTTGTTGTGAAAAAATCATGTTAGATGTCTGGACCATGTAAGAAAAGAAAACAGAAAAAATAGGTGAAAACAGATTTTAGGATATTGATTTAAAACAGGAAAATAAACAACTGTCTATTTTCAAGTGAATCACTTTAATTGTAGTGAAAATACAAAGTCTTCACAACACAACAATCCCTGTATGTGAGTATCTGCAGCAAGGGAATTGTGTGATAGCCTGCAGTGTACTTCTGTCTGCAGAGGATATTGTGCACAGACAAGAAGTTTTAATGCTGGAACTACTGATCCTCTAAAAATTGTCAAGGGAAACATCTAAATATTATCTCAGATTCTGCAACATGAGGCTCCAGCCTGTCTGCTTTCGTCACATCTAGAGGTAGCCAGCCTTGTAAACCTGCATCCTCTTCATCTTCTGTAGGATGCCTTTAACAAGAGATATTTGTTATGAGTAACATGTAAATTTGCTAGACCAGCACCACTTGCATCACAGGAGCTGAGTACCTGCTAAAGTGTTTGCTATCCACTAACCATGCTAGGGCTTATACCTTGTCTTCACATATTTTTCTGAGCTGAAGCACGGCACACAGGAAAAAAAAAAATAAAGGGAGAAGGGTTCTCATTCTGACCTACACAAATAATTATATTCTGTGCCATTAGCATTAAATGAATTGCTGTTTCTGCTGGGAGTTGAGTACCAGCAAGTTTCAGAGCTGTAATTGTGCCTACTCCATCAGGCAGGGGAAATTTGTGTGGAAAACAGCAGCTGTCTTTGATGAGGTTCATAACATGTTTATTGGTAACACAGCCCCTTATGATGCATGCCCTGTCATGTATTTTAATATAGGAAAATACTTTAGCCACCTTCACCATCAGCTGAAGGAACTCACAAGGGCTTCTGAGATCATCACATTAGTGATGTGCCCCTTTGCTTCAGATTGGTATCCATGTTACTCATTAAATCTGCAACTTCTTGACCACTTGGCTCATAGTACTGAATTGATATAGATAAGATAAGAATAATTTAGTTTATGCCAAAATTTTTCAACTAACTGAGGTGTTTTATTCCTGGCTAGCATCATTTAACATTATGTTCCAAAGCCTGTGATACCAATTGGTCTTTTTAGAGGCCCCAGGACTTGAATATAGGTAGAAATATTAAAATCTCTCCAGTTATTTTAAAAAGACAAAGATTTTGTATAATCTGATGTTAATACTGCAGAAATAAGAACATTTCATATTTTGGCGCTATACTCAGAAATTTATTTATGTGTCTTAGGAGTGTCCTTGTTCCAGTCCTATAATGAAAAATCAAATCTGCCTAAGCTTTTAGTCAACTTCTTATGTTTTATAAGAAGGACAATGGAATTTAAAAATATTAGTACATTGTTACATTGACCAAATACCTGACATTGACAGGGATCCTGTTTTTTTTCCTCAGATCATCATTCTTGGGTACATTTTCAGGTTACCTGTTAGGCTTTGCTCCCAGGGAATGGAGGAGTGCGGCTGACTGATCCCCACACGGGCTTTCATTTACTGTCTGTCATCTGGAGGCACAGGCCAAAATCTGTTACCACAGGGAAAACTTTTTGCTCCTACCAAACCCTGCAAGAACTGTGCAAATGGAGCACTTACAGTACCAGGCCATTTGGCAGCATTGTTGCTGAGCAGGTTCTCTTCTGTAGTTTGCAAATCCCTGAATCCCTCCTCAGCTCATGCAGGGGAGCAGACACAGCAGCATCAACCAAAAGACTGACAGCTGTGATTCATACTGAAGTGTTTCCTGCTGGGGCAGATTGTAAGCACAGAAAAATGCAGGTGGCCTCTTCAGACTAAAAGGCTCTTTTTTTTTTCCTATTTTTTGTCTCTTCCCCCTCCCCATTTCTGATATGTCCTTCCTGTAGTGGGCACAGTTAGTATTATCTCTACTTGTTCATTAAGCTCGTTGGAGATTTATCTCTAATTTGAGATGAAAATTTGTATAATAATACCTCAAAGAAGGTATATTACCTATGTTGCTGTTTGTAGAGAGCAGAAGCATCATGAAGTTAAGAAACTCTGGCTTTCTGGAAGGGTACTGTGCAGAGTGCAGAGCCAGGATCACACGAAGGAAAGTTGGGCACAGGGGTCTGGTGTAATCCTTCTGAGAAGCACCTGTGTTTGTAAGCAGGATTTAAGTCACCTGTCCCAGAGATTTCCAATCCATTCCCCACCAGTTGCGAATGACTATTCATCTCTGCATTTATTAGGCCAGAAAGTGAAGTAATGATACCTGATTTTCTTCCAGGGCTAGGAGACAGCATCTTCATAAAAAGTTCTGTGAAGTACTTTTCAATACATAATAAGCAGTAAGGGAACAGAAATTCTGAAGTTATCAATCAGCTTGATCATAGACATTTTCCTTGAGTAGAAAGGGAAAAAATCTCTGTCTCTAACTTACAAAGATTGAATGGGATTCCAGAAGCCATACAGGGTGAAGGTTAACCTTCCTGTGCAGTAATAATGAACCACAACTTTGCATAGATGAGTAATTTCCTACACTCATTACTTGTAAGAACAAGGAGTTTTACTTCAGCAGGTCTGACCATTTTCACAAGATATTTCACTTCATGCACTCTTCCACCCATGAAGACAGTCTGTTTGACTAAAGCAGAGCTTTTAGAAGGATGAATAAGGCTGAGATTGAAAACCCCAAGAGGTGAAGTATCTTGCTCCTCTCTTTCCTAATGGGAAATTTTCCTTACATTTAAACATGTGTGTATAATTTCTCATTATAACATATATAGCTTCAGCTCCCAAATATGTCTATATTCTCTTCCAAACATGCTTTTCTCCACTGGATTTAAAATTTCTTGTGTATCCAGATTTTATTACCTGTAAAGGTACTTAGGCACAGACATCAAGCCACCAGTCATGCTACTTGTGATACAATAAACAATCTGATCCTGTAAAGCTTCTCTCTGCAAAACTATTTCTCTGATCCACAAAGGTCTTAGAAAAAAAAGTCTGCATTTAATATATATATATGTAGTAGGCTCCATATGCCTGATTTCTCAGCCCATCCCCATTTGTGCCTTTAAGGAGGTTGCAAGACATAATTCCATGCTGAAAAATGAGAGACAGAGAACAGGGTTTTTTTTTGACGCCTATTAATGGACAGGGAGAAAAAATACTCTGGGCTTCTTGCAAACTCCTAACGGCAAAGAGTTTTAAAAAGTGAATTAAGTTTCTGTTGTATTCTATAAATAATGGGTCTCCTTTGCTTTTAATCCTGCATATGAAAATGGTGGTTGACTGTATATTTTTAAGCATTTTAGTAATGATCTGCTGTTCCCCATTCCAGGCAAAGAAGGAATAACAGGTTTCTTAACAAAAATGTAGTCTGAACAGGAAAGGAAGTCTCCCTCTCTGAATGTCAGTGGATGCTATTAGCAGATAGTGAAAAAATATTTAAAAAGTAAAAAGTTTCAAGAATTGGCATTATCTAATTTTGTGAACTGTAATTGTGTAGTTTTTTAAAAACATTTAGAGCTGAAACCTTCCTTAGAGAGAACAAATGATAATTTGGTAACTGTCCTTAGAATGATAGAACACTCCCTTTTGGTGATTAAAGAAAATTATTATAACATTATCACCCAAACTTTAAATATTGCATAGTGAAAAAAAAATTCTTAGTAACAGTAAAACATAAGTTGTCTCAAAGTATACCAGACAAATAATACAACACTTTCCTTTGATGAATGATATCTTACGACAGGAACAAAGGATTTCCTGGTTGGTTAAACTGCAATGTAGTCACCTATACCTGAATTTGACATCTTTGGTTACCCTTGAGGCAGCAGGGAAAACGTCACTTACAGGACATGTGTCAAGTAGTCCGGTTTAGATAGATCCTTTAGGACAAATTAATTACACCCTGGGTGTACCTAGATGACAGGTTTGGACATGGAGAGATGCATTTTCACATGTAAATATTTAGCCCCCCCTGGTCTCTCCACAATATACGTAGCTTGAACCCATACTTCCCTTCCCCTTCCTCCAAATCCTCATAAAGTGATCTTGCACACAGTTTCCCCCTACATGATAGTAGTTCTGGCTAACAAAGATTTTTGTCTTGTTGATCTCTGTGCTCTTGAATGTATTACTAATGTGTGTTCAGTGATTTGGCAGGAACAGAGAAAGCTACTTTCCTAAGCTGCAGGAGGGCTTTGGGTCCTAGGGAGTGAATTGCCTTACCACTGTACAAATTCCTTTCTGCTTTAGTTGTCAGTCCAAACACTTTGGATTCAGCCCAAGGGATTCACATCACAAAGATCATCTTCAACTTTTTTGCACGATAGCTTATATGCAATACTAGTCAGACGAGATAGTATTTGATGGTATCTGGCCTGGGTATCTTTCACCTCTTAGCATAAAAAGTAGATTGCAACAGCTATGCTTCAAATATGCCATTTCATGTCCTTTTAGGGACTTGCAAAGAACTTGTGAATTTCTGCAGTTTCAGAAAGTGATCTTGCAAAAGTTCCTGTGGTTGTCAAATTTGCTAAGATTCTGCTCTGTGAAAGAAAGAAGTGCTTCCTTTCCCTAAGCCTTTGTTTGCCTGCAAAGGCACTAACCTTGAAAAGGAGTGGAAGTTGATCAGTATCAACCACCAGTCCCAATCCCCAGGGCCAATTTACCCTATCAGTACTGCAGAACCTGTTCTCCCTGCTAACCCAGGAGTACCTGCTAATTGTGGTGATTCCTGCAGGTGCCAAAGTCCCTGCAAATGACATCAGCTTTCCTTTGAGATGGTGGCTGAAACTCGATTTTCTCACAGTGATTTTTACTGGCTTGAAGAACTCAACAGAAGCTGGCACACTGACCCTTAATGCAGGCTGGGGAGAAAGCCATGACTCATCCACAGCTAGTTCATCATCTTGTACCTGACAAGGTCAGGGTTCTTAATGCCTATCTTCTTTGCTGCAGCATTGTACATGCGTATGTCTGGACATCCATCACTTCACCGCTTCTTGTCCTTAGAGATACTTTTTATTTTTATCTGAAAATATGTTTTCCTATACATGATTTACACTTCTCAGACATCTCCTGGAAGTTTCTTCTCTGACAGAGTAATTGCCATGTTCTTTCTTGACAAAGTATTGATCACAACTTAGTTCAGTCTAAAGCTGTTGTGACATTTTGATGATCAGTAAGTGCTATATCAGCTTCATTCAAATTTCTGGAAATGCCAAGAACTGGAACACGCTGGCAAATCCAGGCAGCTCCCAGAATACTATCCCTTTAATAAACATCCCGGAGGGACATCTGTAAGGCACTGGATCTCCTGAAGCTGATAAAATACCTGTTTCCTTTCTTTCTTTGGGAAAGTTTCCACTGGCTCATCATTCTTTATTCCTTTATATTTACAACAACAGTTGCCTCTTTATAATGAACTGCTCATTGTTTCTCCTGTAGACTCTTGTCAGTATCTAAATGAACAAAATTCACAATAAATAGCAAAAACAAAAAGAATGAAAGATTGTCACAAAATGGTAGCATTCCTACTAACAGAAAATCAGCACTAGAAAAGTGACTCTATCAACTAACACAGAGAGATAGTCCTCTAAGACTTCACCAGGTATCAATTCTCCTCTGGTCCAGGAATGTTATACTATCTTATTACCACCTCCTGAGAACCAGACCAGAATTATGATAGTATTTATATACTCCATGTTTATAAAATAAATAGTAGCACTTCAGCCATGCTATATTTGTTTTAGGAAAAAAAAAAAAAAAAGCTTTTCCACTGCTGGCGCCACAATAAAAATACACTTAGCAATTATTTTTTTTGCATGCTAATGAGGGAACCATTCTATTTAGCAGTTCTAAAGTCAACAGTGGTCATAAATCTTCTGATTAGCCTTCCAAAGTGTCAGAGAATGAGTGTTTTATTTGGTCTTCTGTCTGTGGAATAGCAACATTTGTGATCTTCTGGAGGTGTGTAAGCCTATGTATCATTTCTTAATGAGGGAATATGAGAGGGTCATGCAGTGACCAAATCATTCATGTCTTCTACTCTGTGGGTCAGGAAATTAATAATCTCTGATGACTTTCCTCTTCGGTCATTGCACCACAACTGAGCCTTAGTTTGTGTCTCACAGAAGCCTCTCAGGGAATACTTTCATGGCGTTTTTTTTCCTGAGGAATTGCCAAGCTTTTCTGAAGTGCCTCCACAAGTACAAAGCAGAATGAGTTCAGTGAGCATCTGCTTTACCCAAGTGACCCTCCTCCTGGCAAACCTTTGTGCTTGCAGCTGCAAGCACCAGGACTTCTCATCCTCCCACCTCCCCTGGATTCAGCCTCTGCCAATCTTTTTCTTTAACGAGTCTGTAAATTTAATCTAATAAAATATTTTTTATTAATTAATCTCCAAAAGAGAAGTTTTATTTTTAGCCAAGATCATTGGTCCCATGAGTTTACACTGACACAAATTTAGGAGGGTTGATTTGTGTTAGGTTGGAAGCAATAGGGTTGGAGAGATGGGAAAAAGATATTGCTTATGATCACCCTACTAAGACTACTATTGCCAAGACTACTAATGCGTGAAACCAGATGCTCTGCAGTGAGTTACCTATTTCCATTTACTATCTCTGGTTTTCTCTCCTTGTACTTCTGTTGCAAAGTTTTTGCCCCATGTATTTATGAGATAATCAAAGTCAGTCAGAGTTGCACAGCTCCAAACAATAAATGAAGCTTTATTGCCCTGAAGAAATGTTTTGATTTCAAAGCAGCTACTATTGACTTCAGTGCAGTGAAAAAAATCCAATAAAATAACTTCTGCACCAGAAAATTTTTGCTTTACAAAGACCTCTCAAATTCTGACAAAGGCAATTGTGAAAATAATAAACAAATCATTGGGTTAAATTTAGAAAATTACCTGATGATTAAGGATAAATTGCCAAAAGATTAAGCAAATTAAGTAAGTATAGTCTGTTCAAGATCTGTCTTTAAAAGTTATTTTGATCAAATCCACAAACACGTGTGTTTTTTAATTTCGGCATTCTAAAAACAGTAACTTTCAAATAATATTTATTCACTAAGGCAAAACAAAATATATATTTATGTCCTGTCCTCTATCTTGTTTATATGTATGTGATATATATATATGTGTGTGTGTGTGTGTGTGTGTGTGTGTGTGTGTGCGCGTGCGTGTCTGTGTGTGCATGTGTATAATATGCTTCTGTTTTTTACTAGTTATGACTAGGATCAATAAAATTCAGATTATGTTTTCAAAATAATTTAATTTCACTTATTTGGGAATTATTTTATTTAATTTCACTCGTTTACATTGGGGTAGGGTAAACCATTTCTAACAAGGAACTTATGAATATATTCTTTGTATTCAGGAGTTCTCTGTGAACAAAGCCTAATTCTTCCCAGTGTAATTGCCATTCATAATTGTTTCCTCAATAATTCACACAAATAATTTGCAGCCTAATTCGTTCTTAAGCAGGTTCATTGAGCCCATTTGAATTCTGGGCTATGGTGGATAGAATGATGATTCTTAATGGTTTCTACCCTTGATGGCAGAGGCAATTGAATCAAACTTTTCATTCAGCGTAAGCACTCTTCTAAATTGGAATGGATTTCTGTGTGTGATTTAGTACTGTTCAGTGATGGAAGTGAATTGACTGTAACTCTCTTGATCAATTATCTGGTGCAACCCAAAACTTATGATGACTAAGTTCTTGAATTCAGTAGTCGGTCTGAAACAAATTGTGCTCTTAATCATCCTGACTGTAAGTGTGCTGAAAGATTGCTAAAAGACAATGTTTTAAAAATCAAAGGAATCTTTTGAAAGGTTGTCTTAGTCTGCTCTCCATAATATTGGAGGAGGGAGGGAAGGAGACCTTCCTCTGTTGATTTCAATCTCATGAGTTTTAATGATCAAAAGTGCTTGGACAGAAGAAAAGAAAATTTTAATTAATTTCTACTTGAGATAGCAATTTAGGTTTGTTTGTTTGTTTTGTTTTGTTTTTTGGGTTTTTTTTCAGAAAACAGAGGTTTGGGATTGTTTTGTATTTGTTTTCTTGATTTGGAATCTTTTTTCCTTAAAGCTTCCAATTTGCCAAATTTTTACTAATGCCCTTACTGCAAATCTCTCTCAGTTTATTGGCAGACAAGATGATAAATAAACTACTTTAACATTGTTCAGCTGAGATTTGACCATGTTAGAAGTGGTGTAGCATGGAGGAACAAGTCCCAGTGGAGAGATGGAACTGCTTCTCACAGTGGAGACACTGGTACCAACATCTGAACAGGATGTTTGTCAGGATGACTCAACACCAACAGCTGCTGCAGAAGAGTGCTAAATGATGGATGATGGTTCTGAGAACTTCCTCTCCACTCCTAAAAGGCAAGGTAATTCTGCAGGTTTTGCAATCTAACACGAGACAAAACTTCTTGTAAGAGGTTGCTCACTGTTGTTGTGCTGTTTTGAGCAATTTAAGAGCCAAACTAGCACTTCCGAGGTTGAGACCTCTTTTAAATTGCAGGAGCCCCCTTCTTGGAGAACCTGCACTGAAACACAGGAAGAAGAGCAGCATCTGCACTGCTGACAAGGGAGAAGCACCAAAAAGGGAGAAAACCTCACCTGACAGGTTACTGCAGTCCTACCTGGCAGACTGGGAAGAGAATTTGTCACAGCCATGATACTTCTTCTAGTGCCCAAAAAAGGCATGACCAAGAAATCCTTCATGCTGATGTTAAGATCTGACAGCCATTGTTAAATATGTGAGGCTGCTGCAGTGCTACATCCCCAGGTCCAGCCAGCAGCAAGGCTCAGCATATGTTCCCCGTTAGCGCACATACAAAATGCAGACTTATTTTTACAACCTACACCTGAAGGAGAGGGTAACCCAAGTTCTGGTTAACAGGTTCCTTGGGGTGGACTACACTGAAATGACACTGAACAATAAGTGTTTATAAATATTTTTTTTTTAAAATATATATGTGAATATATATATGTAAATATATATATGTAAATATATATATGTAAATATATATGTAACCACATATATATAGGGTTTATTTTAGAAGAGTTTGGTTGTAATGGAAAGCAGGTATGTAGCCATATTGGTTATTATTATCTACACTAATATGGCAATATGAAGGCATAAAAATACCACTCACTTAAGAACACATATAAGGGAAAAGAAAGGGAGAAAGAGAAAGGAAGGATAAGAGTAGGGAAATATACCATCACCCATGGATCTGTGACAAGGCTTGATTGTTATAGTTTAGATGTCCCATGGTCATGGTCTTGATGTATCAAGAGTGGGGAAAGAGTCATGTCCCTGTTTATTTCATTTTCATGTCCCAGTTTTTATAATTTTTTCAACAAACCTTTTGAAACCACCTCACATTTTCAGTAAATGTGCTAAATTTGACATTTTCGCTCATCAATAGCTGCCCAAGTGCTCTTGTGGTCAGAGTTGTCCCACACTGACAGGGCAGAGCTGATGGAATAGAAGTCCACAACTAGCAATTATTTTCCGTTCTGGTTCTTTGATTATTATTTTTTAATGTTGTCAACAGTATAAAGCCTTGCTCAGTGGATACTTGCTGTGAGAAGGAACACAGAGAAAAGGTTTAGATAATCATCTTTCAAAACTGAAGAAATAACTATGGCAAGGACCACAAACAGAGAAGAGCATGTGTAGCAGATACCTATTGGATTTAACTCTCATTTTAGTAAAACTTTATGTCTGGAAGTCTCAGAGGAAGCTAAAGGATTCTAGCTGTGGTCTTTACCAGGTGGAGGTGGATCTTAAACACCTATATTTCACCTAATATTGAAAACATGTTCTCCAGGGTTGCATTCAGAGACCACACCCTCGGCTGCCTGGTAGCACCTGTACCTGACTCTGGGATGAAACTGGATGCATGGAGTTTCTCTTATTTTCTTTAATCACCTTCCCGCAAAATGTATGTTCCCAATCAATGCTGTATTGACCCACTCCATTGTCACAGATCTATCTGCTATTGGAACTTCTGTTTCTGGCTGATCCAATTCAACATAGTCCTGCTCCAAAAAGCTAATCAGGCAACATAAAAAGGAATCTGTTCAACAGTGTCAGACACCTCAAGTGAGCCCTTCTGTAGATTTCTGTTTGCACTTCTGACAAGCAGCGTCTCTAATAGAGGGCTGGATACAGCCTTTCATGTTGTGATTCAAAGAACATTGCCAGGAAAAGCAGAGACGAGCTGAACAAGTACAATATCAGGGAAGAACCTCTCTACCTTCTACTGAATCTCCTCCTCACCTCTGCTCTCATGAGACCCCATATGGAGAACTGCATCTAACTCTAGGGACCTCCGTGTCAGCACAGGAAAGACACGAATAGATTGGAAGAGATCCAGAGGAGGGACACAAAAATGTACATCTATGAGGCCATGCTGGGACAGTTGGGGCTGTTCAGCCTGGAGAACAGACAACTCTGGGGTGACTCTATTGCAGCCTTCCAGTATCTAAAGAGGCTATGAGAACAATAGGGATGGATATTTTAGTAGGGCCTGTTGTAACATGACAAGGGGTAAAGGTTTTAAACTAAAAAATATTAGATTTAGACTAGATGTAAGTAATACATTTTTCTCAAGAAAGGAGCTAGAACGCTTGAACAAGTATCACTCAAAGTTGGGGAATGCTCTGTGCCTGGAAACACTGAAGGCCAGGATGGATGGAGCTCTGAGCAACCTGATCTAGTGGAAGATGTCCCTGCTCATTGCAGGGGTTTGGAATTATTTGACCTTACAACCCAAACTATTCTATGATTTTACAACTGGCTCTGGCTACGCAAACTTCAGCTGTGGTTGTCATCTTTCTTGTGGATCCAAGGGAAGGAACCAAACCAGAGACCAAATCAGGAGAGGTGGCCACATGCTTAATGTGGTTAACGACACACGGCCATTTTATAAGGTAATTTAAATACCTAATGCTGCTGAAATACTGAAAACATTTTAATGGTTCCCAGGACTCTGCCTTGGGCATTGCATTATTTGCAGATGTGCAGCTGCATTATAGCAATTTGGTGGATTATGATCACAAAGTATGAAGCCATCCTCAAGCCAAGGCTAATGTCTGCCAGTGGGCTCCTAGGGACCCTGGGAATCCTATCAAAGCCCACTTGAAGTGTATCAGCATTTTGTACAGACTATCAGATGGTCAATGCCTGGTAGAAGAACCTTGAGCCCTTTCTATTTGGGATGAATTTCAGCTTGCAATCTCCAGACTATCTCATAGATTTCACTCTCTCTTCTGGCCTTGTTCTTTCTTCTCCTCTCTGCTGTTAAGACACAGAATGAAATTCATGTTTTCTGGCAATTTATTGAACCAGAGGGAACGTTTTCATTAAACCCAGAACTGAAAATTGTATTATAAGTGCTGAGATACTAAAAAGTCAGGTTTTGAAGTCCAGGAGATTTATGAGGTTTTAAGAGTCTTTCACTGACTCTTCATGCTCCTGGAGAAAAGCTTTTAAAATCAACCAGATAGATATAATTTCTGTGTATATTTATGCACATATATATGTGTGGTTTTGAGTTCTGCCCACGTCTCCAGTTACTCTCAGGAATGCTGGGCATAATCCAGCTTGGTTTTCTTTTCCAGCACTTCCAATCAAACAGAATACAGAATAACTGTGGCCTTAAGCTATTGTCTATTAGAACTCTTGCCAAACCAGTATAGGACTTAAGCAAAATCTGTGATGGATTTCTCATTGTGCTCAGAAGTGTTTCTGTATCTCTTCTTCCCCTCTTTTTAGGAGTTACAGACTCACAGTCCTTCTTCTTTTCTTCTTCTGAATTGCTAAAAATTCACCTTCCTTCTCCCCATTTCTCTTGGTTCTGTGAGCTATCAATCAGCAGAGGAAATGCAGTCATAAACATTAGAGTTGACAAAAGCCAGGGGATTCTTGCTTCTCGGAAACAAAATTTGTTTTTCTAATAAGAGATATTTTGGATACTGCTTAATTGTTTCTGAAAAGTAGATTGTTGTTGACACTGAATGCTTTGATAAGACAAAATTATTCTGCTGAGTGCACTGCTGGTCTGGTTCACTGGCTCTATTGAAATGTTGTTCTTCACTTCTCCTGAATCTCTGCTTTCTAATTTTCTGTATTAATAATCTTGTGAACATTCTGATATACAGCCCTAAGTACTTCACAGAGAAACAGTCTCTCACTGGGAACTGTTTTGTCTTTTTCTTTGGCATCTGGGGGACACTAAATCTCAAATGAATGAACTCTTGCTACCAAAAAGCAAAAGACCTCACGCTTGAAAAAGAAAATATGCCACTCAAGATCTTTGTTTCATCCTTTACTCTGTCCATGAAGTGAACATCTGGGCATCTTTCTGAGTCACATACAGCTGACTCAGAGCTAAAAAGACAACATAAAATACCTCACTCAAAACAGATTCTTCAGTTATACTTTCTTGGTTTTTCATTCACTTTCATTTCAGAAAAATATATAACATCTTTGAACCGAAAACTTAGTTTCTCATTTCTGTATTCCATAAAAGCTGAATATCTTATGTGAGATGATAGAAAGAACCAGGGCACTAAATTATTCAGAGGCTTGCTGAGAAGATACGATACTTAACATAATGAAGGTTAAATCCCTGTCCAGGTTGATATTTGCTGAAAATTGCTTCTATCTGTTTCAGCAGCTGAGGTGAGATGTGCTGGTATCTCAGCATAGAACCTTTGTCTCCAGCTCTGTCTCATATATGTCTGCTCTGTGCAACATATGCAGAATTTTGTGGTACCTGCTGCAGTCTGAAATGAAGTTGTTTGAGCATCAGCAAGCGTTTGCCATGGGGATGGGTTCTTCCCAGGGCTTGCTGGCATAGCAAGACTCTTCCCAACACCTGAGCTACCTTCAAAGGAGGAGGCTGCTCAGCACAGAAGTATTTCGGTGTGATGTCCATGTGTGTGGCGGGAAGAACAGAGGTGAGTGCTCAGCTGGAGTTTGCACAGGGACCTTGCACATGTGCCCAGAGGTGATTCAAGCAGTAAAGGCTGTTTGAATAGCAAGGCAGCATTGCAGCTCCCCACGTTGTGCCTGTCCTCCATGCAGTGGGTGACTTTCCCATGAAAGTGGTAAACCATGTTTAAAAATACCATAAAGATTTAAAAAGCAAAAATAAAAATTCTTGAGAAACGAAGAAGAAATTCTGCCTTTCAGGTTTTTGCTTTACTTTTCTGGAGAAGCATGGATAAAAATGACATGACTACTTTCTGGGAATGAGGTTCAGTGATCTCCTGGAGGAAAGGGACTGCAAATAGAGAGGTTGTAAGGAACGTGGTGTCTTCTCCATGGGAACACTATTCCCTCACTATCACCATAACTGGATCTTTAAAAAGAAGTAGTGAACCTCAGTGTAATAGTTGCTCCACAATTTCTGCATGTAATTCCATTGTATTCTAACCCTGCTGACATAACGTCAGTGAGGTTTTACTTATTTTAATTTTGTTATGGATATCTAAGAATGCCTTTTACAACAGAATTCTGCACTGGCATTTACTACCATTTTGCATGCCATGTTGGTGTCATAGGAAAGAGAGTCTGGAAGCCTGTGCTCTGGCTCACAATGCTTCTTAGCTTCACATGGGAGGAAAATGGCTGGAGTTATTTGCTACCTCTTGCAGCTTGTGAACTTACCCAGGGAAAGCTATTATTCGTTTCAGGTAGACCCACAAATAGGAAAGTTGGACAATCCTTGCTATTTTGGAGTGCAGGCTCTTGTAGAAACAGTGGCCGGTGGGTGGAACTGACAAGATGGCTCCTTTGTGTCAGTTCTAGACAGTTTCACAATCTATGTCTACACTACCAATTGGAAGACAGCCAGAGAGGAAACATATGGTCTTGAGGCCAAGGAGAATCAGCTGGCTCTTGCCCACATTGTTTAGGGCTCACCACAGTGCAGAGCAGAACAGAGTTGGCTGTATTTACAAGCCTTTGGCTCAAAGTGTTTCCTAAGTCCTATGCAATATCTCATGGATTTAATACCTGACTACACTTTTTTTTACAGTTTTGGGGTTTTTTTTTCAGTTCAAAGTACCTTATATTGGTGTGGTAGGTCACCAGAATACTGTTTCTATAACCTGAAACCAAGGGCATGTTGCATAGCATTGCATGGGCAGAAGGATAAACAAGAGTGCTTGAGGGAGTACAGGCAGCTGGGATGGCATCAGAGGACTGTGTGAGGCACAAGGAGTCAAACCTGCTGGAGTCTCATCCATAATATTTTTGGGCTCTTCTTAGAGTAAAGTATACCCCTATTTTGCCAAGGAGAAAACTGAGTGAAGTGATCCAAAGCCCAGCGAGAAATGGACTATTACTTAAGCACCATGGCCAGCCAAGGTGTGCTGTTCATGGTTTGTTCTCATTAGCAGTATTAATATAATTATTGTGTTTAGATTTTCAGGTCTCCAATGAGCTCCTGGTGATCTGCAGAGTTTATGGGATTATCTGTCCCCTATCCTGCAAGGAGACAACTACCATCACACAGGGAAGCACAGCAGGAGATTTCCTTTTGCCCTCTTCCTTCTGTGAGGTTTACGTCAGGAGATGCAAGAGTCAGTGACCACGCAGCAGTCTTTTGGCTCCCGAGTGCCTTTTCTTCTTGCTATTTAAGAATGTGGTATGTGATGGCTCACAAACACAATAGCTTCTTCCACTTCTAGTGACAGCCCTCCAGTGCTCCAGCCCATTGTGGGGAGGATCAGCCTCCATACATTTGATGAGAAAAGGAAGTCAGCATGTGTTTTAGTTCTGCCCTATTTGCCTTTAGGAGAATTGAAACCTTAAGCCTAAACCAGATTGTTAAAGCCATTCTAAGACATCAAAATCAGCAGCAGTCTTGTAAATAAAGCCATGTTAATGCAGTAACCAAACTCTTCTTTTCGGCTTGCCATATTTGAAAAATCAAGCTGTAGCATTGAACTTCCTTCTGCATTTCATCTTGCAGTAATACTTGGTAATATTCAATTGGACTTCAGCATCCCAGAGAAAGGTGCCTGAGAGCGCTGTGTTCACCAATGGCTTCTTACACATTTACACAGAAAGGCCTTTAGACTTCCCTAGAACCACTTTTCAGGTGCTTGCAGCTTACAATCCAAAACAATCTTCTATAAATGCAACTTTCTTGAACTATAGGTGCACTAAGATGACAGATATTTTTCTTCTGTGGGAGAAAATATGTGATTCCTTCTCCACCATGGCAGACTCCTGCCTTCAGTGAGCACTAACCATAACACTTCAGTCTCCCACAGCAGGTTGGGAAAACAAAGACTGAGACTTGAATTTATTCCATCAATTCTCAGCTGGGATACAAGCCAGCATTAATAGAGGTGCTACTGGAATAAGGAAGAATTTTGTGTACCTTATGTGCAATCTTAATATACTGGGTGCAATTCTACTTTGGTAAATATAATGTTCTTATAAAATGCTATACTTATAAATGAAAGTGCTATCTGATTGCTGATGACGTAAATTAATTTTTATTAGTAATTTGCTGAATATCAGTTGGAAAACAACCCAGGTTTCTAAACTGAAGTACCTATTGTAACCTTACCAGGTCAATAGTAAACATCTCAATGAATAATTCAACTTTGAAAGGATTTGAGTGTTTCTGAAGGCAAGAGAAACAGTAGGAGCTCAGATGTTTGCGATGCAGACTGCCTGTTCAGGGGCCTAACTTTGACATCCATTTTTAAAGATCATTGGCTTATTCAATGAGTGCTCTGCAAAGTTGACTCTCTTACAGGGGAGTCACAGAGAGTGAATGTGAAAATATTACAGTATTGGAAGAATAACTTCTTAAATCTCTGGGTTTGTCTGCAGGGGAAAGGAGAGGGAGTAGAATAGTCTCCTTTCACATCACTGTGGCATAAATCTGCTTAACCCTCCTCTTTGCCAATGGCCACAGAAGTAAGGAGAAGCTGCACATACCTCACAAGCACTTGCAAGGGAATTTCAACTGGACCTAGACTTCTAAACTTAACATTTGCTCAAGTGGTCCATTTAACCCTGTGGCTGCTCTCTCACAGAACTGTGTACCAGCTGCTTCAGAGATTGGTGCCATAGCTGGGATTTCTTCTACCCCGTGGAAGCTTCTCCCTGATATCTGTCAGTCAGTATCTAAATTATAGAAAATATAATTGAGAATCATTTTGGGGAGTACTGTTTATTTATAACTGCAGATGTTCTTACAGTCCACATAGATGAGACCTTGGCTTCTCTTATCTTCTGTTTCAATTAATTCCACATGTTAATTATACTGTGTGCTAAAGTTGGAAATACAACTTTATACTGTATTTTCTTGGAAAAAGTTCTTCAAAGGCCTTTATTCAGCTCTTCAGGCACACTCTGAGAAATTTCCAACAGGAAATGTCATGTCTTTTGAACTACCTGTTCTATTTGTTGGAAGTAAAAATAACCAAACCAATAAACAACAAAACAAAAATGACAAAAACAAACCCCCAACAAAACACACAACCCAAAAAACCCACTGCAAAAAAAAAAAAAAAAAAAAATAGCTCCCATTGCATGTTTGAATCCAAACCGCAAAGCTGAATTGTGCAAATTCAGCACTCTGTGAGACAGGCTGGAATCCAAATGCTAATCCTAGTTTGGCTTCTGGATCAGGTGCACCAAGTCACACATATATACCCAAGCTTGTCAAGGAAAGGCTGTGAAGCCAGAAGGGGAGGAACCTCCAGAGGGGAGGGTTTGCAAGCTGAACAGAGGGGACGGGCACACAGAGGGTCTCAGCCTGGAATCTAGCTCTGTTCCAGAATTTCTGGTCCCTTGAAACCAAGCTTGCAAGTGTTCACTGTTTCAGAGAATCAAACTTGGAAGCTCTTCATGTGGTGATTAATCCTACAAAATTATTCTCCTGGAGCATTGATACCAGTACTTTCATTTCTGGTGTGCAGGATTTCATATAGCAAAACCAGGGATTTTGGTACTGAAATTTCTTGTAATTTTCTTCAGCTAATTTTAGCAAAAAAAAGGATTTCATAAACTTGTTCAGAGAAATATTAAGAAACAGATTTTTTTTTTCCTCCTACTCTTATGCTTCTTTTTTCCCCACACAGTTTTATATTGTTGAATATTTTGTTATCAAATTCTGGATCTAGTAAAAATACATAAAACCAGAAGTGAAAAAAAACAAAACAAAACAAACAACACCCCCCCCCAAAAAAAAACAAAACAAAAAGAAAAACATTCATCAGATAAAGCAAAGGAAAAAATTTGATTTACAATCTGGTTCTACAGAAGGCCTCACTTCTCCTATATATGAAATCATTTATTCAAATAAATTGTTGACAATTGATATAAATATTTCTAATTATTCTTGATTAGAGTCCTGGAATTACGTGATTACAGCTAAATATATGCATCATAAATGTATGAGTACAGTTTAAAAAAGGAGGAAATGTAATTTTATTTTTCAATTTATTCATTTTTACTAGCTAAGAGGACTCAGAAAGTTTAATTTTCATGATGCTAAGCAGAGGCTCACTGAATTCATCTTTATTACATTTCTTTTTGGTAAGTTAAGTAGCAGAATGTCTTCGGTTATGGAGAAAAATCTCACTGTGTATTTTCAATATTTAAACAGGAAGGCTAAAAATCACCTTAGAGTTGTGTGACTGACATGCAAGTAATGTGTGTGTGTATGTATTCTTCCAACAAAATCAAGTCTGTAGTGCTAAGTAGATTATTCCTACACTACAACCATTAGAAAAGCAGCAGTTAATTCAAAGTTAACTCATTTATTCCTCTCATAATAGAAATCTAAACTTCATGTTTCCTTCTACTGTAAATTCAACTGTGTTCTTGAGATTCTTTAGCATTTTACAATTACAATGGTGCTTTCAAGGTTTTAATATGTATCAAATAAACATCTGAATTTGATTTTTTTTCTTTTTTACATCTTTATTAAAAGCTGTGGCAAAGCTACTGGGTCATATTCTGCTACAGCAGAGTGGTGTAGGCTAGGATTAATTGCTAAAGTCAAATCATTCTGCAAGCAAAGTACAAAATTGATTGTGAAATCTTTGTTTAGGACCATTTTTATGAAAACTGTGCAATGGTTTTCAGGGTGTTGTGTCTAAGATTGTATCCTCTTATGCGAGAGAATGCTAGAGCTAAACAAAATAGATCCTGTCCACCATCAGCTTGCACTCTTGGATACATTTCCACAGCAGCAAGAAACTCACTGCCAATTCAAGAAAAGATTGGAAGCATCTCACAACAATTACTGTTGCGGGAAGATTCTACTGGCTAGATGAGCTTTAGTTGATACTTAAATGACAAATATATTTCTGTTTATTAATTTATTTTGAGTTAATGAAGAAACTTGCTCTGTGCATTTACAAACCTGTAATCCCATTTTAATTTATATCCACTTTCATTGTATATATGAATACAACAAATATAAACATGTTGTGTTAGGTTGCACAAATTAAGCCATTCAGGAAAGAGGGGAAAATAGGTGAGACTTACTGAAACTTCTCTTGCATTCTCTTTCCTCCAGAAGACTTTCCAATGCATACAGCTGGCCCACCACAGAAGCTGATCCTTCTAAACAGAATCCATTAAGTCCATAACACTTGTTTGGAGATGGATACCAGCACTACATGTGCTTTGGTGCTAGAGAGTCAGAAAATGAACAGCAGAGATTTCAACATGCTAGAAACCAGTGGCATGACCTCTGATGGAAAAGTTCTCAATAGATTTTAAGGCCCAGAGTAATGAAACCTCAGCTGAAGAGCACCTTCTGCAAAGAGTCTTCTCACTAACTTACGCTAACCAAGAAGACAAAGCATCTATTTCTGAAATCTCTGACCCTCTTAAAGTTACTGAAGAACCTCAGGCACAGATTTCAAAACCTGATCTGGAGTGTCCTAGGTTACAATGTAAAAATGTGCCAGAGGGTCTGTATTCTATCTCCATCTTCATTAACTGTTGAAACAAAGGAGGGGC
>VXBU01009944.1:1153464-1186468 GCA_013400315.1 Bombycilla garrulus | reverse complement strand
CCTCATCTGGACTGCTGCCACGACCCTAACTAGCAGGGTATCAGGTTGCATTCTGACTCTGTCACAGTGTTTTTGTTTCTTTGTATTACTTGCATGTATTTTACTTTTTCCTATTAAATTGTATTTCTGACTTGGAGTCTCACTGATTTTGCTTTCAAATCAGCACATGGAGATACCACACCAGGCTCTCCTGTGAGCCATTGAACAGATATTTGATAATACCTGGCCAACTAACACCTCCTTCCTCAGTGGAGGAAGCCTGAAGGTTGGCTTTGCTTTTTGTTAGGATCTGCAAGGCTGAGCCTTTCTGCCACAAGAGTAACAGCCTGGTTGCTGCCACGCTAAAGGCATCACCATCACATTCTTCTTCTGTGCCTCTGAAATGGTTTGTCCCTCATTCTACCAGGACAGATTGCAGGGACTGCAGTTGTACCTGGACACTTTCAGCAGACCTAAAAACAAGACCTTGTTCTCAGCCTCTTCCTTAACAGCTGCACTCTGCACCTCATGGTCAACAGCCAGAGAAGCACACTCATCTGCATGAAGGACATAAAGATACTGAAAGGTACAGAAAGACTTGTACACACCCTTCCCGCACACATTTCAGAATTGTGAGCCACCTCTAGGGATGCAATAACCCTGCCACATAACCTGCAAAAATGCCCTGTCTGTATCTATCCATGCAAACAAGCTAGGACTGTCTGTGACCTTGCTCTTGATACATTAAACAAGCACTTCCATCACAGTCATTCTGCTGCTTCCAATTCAATTCACTGCTTGAGCATAAATTTTTCAGAACTAATTACATCTAATCATGTGTGACTTAGACACGTGAGCAAACTAAAGGTTCAGCAGCGAGGCATGAGATGAATGAGAATCTGGTCGGCAAGGTGTCGTGGCTTAACCCTGGCAGGCAGCTAAATATCACACAGCCACTCACTCACTCCCATCTCCAGTGGGATGGAGGAGTGAATTAGGAGGGTAAGAGTGTGAAAAATCTTACCTCAAGATAAAGATGGTATAATAGTAAAAAAATCAAACAAGCCAGCAAACCAACCAACCAACCAACCAACCAACCATAGCACACAACCCCCCACATTGTCCCTGCAAAGAAATACCAACAACCCAACAAAAAAAATAAAAGAGGGAAAACAAAACTAAACTAAGAAAAGACCAACCTGCAAAAAAAATCCCAGATGCTTACCACCAACCAACTGCTGCTCAGCCAGTACCCAAGGAATGGAGAAACAGCAGCTCTGAACAACCTCCCCCATGTCCCATTTTACTGCTGAGCATGCCACCATATGGTTTGGAATGTCTCTTTGGTCGACTAGGGTCATCTGTTCCAGCTGTTTCTCCTCTCAACCTCTTGTGCACCCCCAGCCCACTCACTGGCAGGGCAGTGGGGGAAGCAGAAAAGACCTTTACACTGTGTAAGCACTGCTCAGCAACAACTAAAGCATCAATATGTCTGTTTTCATCTCAATTAAAAACATAGTATCTAGGAATAAAAACAACTCTATCCCAGCTAAAACCAGTATGCAAAGACAAAAAAACATGAGCTGTGAGCTAAGAAAAAATAGAATGTAACCAATCCCAAAGAGACTGAGTAAAGTACAGACTGTTTCCACAAAAGTAGTAGAACATGCAGCACTTGGTTTTAATATGAAAGCTAGCCATGGGATCTTTGTTTTCAGCCAAGGAAAGGACAGGATGCAAGGGACCGTAGCAGGATGAAACCGCCTCACTTCATGAGGGAGAGCAGCAAGATAAGATGGCCTTTGAGGAAGCACATTTTGACAGACTCAGGCAATTGGTAGTAAGAACTCATGGGAGGCAATTAAACTGAAAATGGAGTAGACGGTTGTTTTTTAAGGAAATGCTCTCTAAAAAAACCTGCCAACTGCCCCAGAGAGTAGGAGGCATGCGAAGTTTAGAAAGAGGTATGTCTGGTTACTGAGTTCTTCATTGACCCAAGACCAAGGAGCTTAAACAAGAGAGAAAAGATTGCTGAATGCAACTCTAAAACAGGGAAATTGGGAAAGAAAGACATGATATGCGATGCCTCTGTCTCTGGTCATAGAATTTCTTGTTAGCTTCTGTAGGAACACCAATAATGAGGAGGCAAACAGAAAATGTGTTATCAATACTTTATCACCTTATCAACAGAGGTGGAAAGCTATTAAAATACTGTGTTTAATGCCTTCTGCTTGCAACTGCTAAATGATTTTTTTTTGCTCCCCTCAGTAAAAAGGTTAACTGAAATCAATTGACTAATCTTTTCACACCCATGACAAAGGGACGAGATGCACCTCAGGGTGTATTGCAGCTGCAGCAAGGGCAGAGCTTCGTGAAGCCATGAAACAGATGAGCTCCTGGGGGGCTGGGAAAGGCAGGAACACTGCTGAGCCTGTGTGAGATGTCAGGGAAGAGCCAGGCAAAACTCAGCCTTTGGGTCTCAGAAAGATCTGGCAACAAAAAAAGGCTTTCTGGAAGCACTTAGAAGAAAGCCAGATGTATCAACTGACATGGGTTTACTGAGATTACTTGGGAAAAAATATCCCAAGATAGTTTGTTAAAAGACAGGTTGAGCTACAATTACCTCTGAATATGAGACAGGACTTACACAGTTTTGAAAAGTAAAGCAGACAAACATCAACCTTCAGTAGGAAAATAGGATACCAATGAGGAAAGGAGTTGTCTGCTTCTCTCTGCTATGGGATGGTCAGTTCTGGATTTCTGTGACCAATTTTTGGTGCTGGAAAGACCAAATAAAACTATTGGAGAAGTGGGAAAGATATGGCTTATGAGGAAAGATCAAATTAATTGGACAGAGGAGGCTGGTGTGTAGGTATGAGACCGAAGAGACTGCCAAAAGGAAAAGAAGCTGGTCTCTGCCTTGCTTGAGCTGCTGGGAAGTCATGGGGAGCTTGCACTGCTCCTAGGAAGCTGAGAGCAGTCAGGACCCTTATAGGATGGGAAGATCCTGTCCACTGCCCTGTCCGTCTTTCAGCTCTGTGTCCTCCAATTCTCTGCAAGGACTGCAGTCCAAAAGACCTTGCAGCCAAACAGCCCCATGGAAACAGTATGGGTGGGTTTGGGTAGGCTGGACGAGAAAAAAATAACATTTCACCTTTAGGCATTTCAGCCACTTTAGAATGAGCTGTGTTTGATAACTTCAGTGACAAGCTGCAAAGTCTTGCAGGGTTTTTTGGTACAGCTGCTTGGAAGCATTAGCAGACACCAATGTCATCGAGGCAATGCAACACAGGCAATCAGCCCTGCATCTCTAGCCGAGGACCCCACAGCTCCTCTGCCTGGCTGCTTGGAGCCGAGATGTTACTGAACTCCCCAGAGCTTTGCAGCTTTTTTCCAATCACAGCAGTGACTCTGAGCAGCTTCCAAATAAAAACCACACTTGCATAAATCTCTTTTAAGACCTTGCCACTGCTTTTCTAATTTGTCATGAATATGGTGCTGATGCTGAGACAGGAGATGGGAAAAGCAAATGGACATTTGCAATTTGTCAGAAATATCTGTGCAGCTGAATCAACTGCTACACAAGGTTCCCCATGGAAATAGGCCCTTGTCATGATGTGCTAGTGCCAAATTTTAGCTCTGAATGTCGAATTTCAGCCCTGTCAAATCATCTCAGCCAGTGAAGACACATATTTAGCAGACAGCAAGATCAGTTCCCTGCATGAAAGGCTGGATCTCTGCACTGCGGATGGATGGAGCAGCCACAGAATGAGGCCCCTTCTGCAGCAGAGATATCAGTACACAAAAAGTGATATCCAACTGTAATTCAAGCGGCTGAAGCTTCTGAAACGTTGAGATAAATAAAATGGGAAAGGTTTTTTGGGCCAACCAAAGGTAGCTCTGAGGAGTTGTGGCTCAATGAAATTCTGCAACAGCAGCCTGGATGAATCCAGCTGAGGAGATAGGTATGAAATAGATCGAAATTGAAAAGATAGCTCAGATCCTGCTAAAAGGCCAAGTGTACCATCCTGGCTCCAGAGTGGCTGGTTTCAAAAAATCCCATGTGCATTTTCGAGGAGTCATTGTCTTCTATACTGCCCCTACTTTAGCAAGCTCTGAAAGGATTTTACTTATATAAAATGCAGTTTCAGCACAGGTATACTGTGAAGATAAGACCAGAATGCAGAGCAGAGTAATTGCAAATCAGGCATCATCTTTCCATGTGCCTTTGACACATGGCAGTACCTTTCCATTTCAGTATGCAAAGTTTGCTTCAGTCAAATTGCTGAGCTGAATAAAACACGTATGTCACCCTCAAAGCCGAGAAGAAACATTGCCAATTTTACAAGTGGTTAAACTGAGCCTGGAGGCCTCTTGCTTTCAGAGACAGAGACTAACCATCTTTAATAGGTCCTTTCCATCTCTGGCTTTTCTGAAGCTGTGAGTCTTTGAAGCCTGTGACTGACAGGCCATTAACACTGAACAGCCTCAAACACACACTGAATAACTCAGAGAGCTAATTAGAGGAACACTGGAATAAAGAGAGCATGACAATAAAGTATTTCTGACGTTAATTAGTGGAAGGAAAAATGAGAGGCTGAACTTCCCAAAAGAAATGTGAATTGAGAATG
Organism: Bombycilla garrulus; assembly: GCA_013400315.1. Taxonomy (NCBI): domain Eukaryota; kingdom Metazoa; phylum Chordata; class Aves; order Passeriformes; family Bombycillidae; genus Bombycilla; species Bombycilla garrulus. The sequence goes on along the minus strand of VXBU01009944.1, from coordinate 1,181,858 downwards.
AGTAATCCTGCAGGATGCCAAGTACTTGGGGTGGCTTCAAGGTACACTCCCAGGGAGCCATTGCAGCAGGGCACCACATGGGGATGCTGGGGTCTGCACATGGCAGAGGGATGTGTCCCAAGCAGGTGAAAAAATGGGAGAATAGCTTGTGGAGAAGACCTGTCTGGAAGAAGGACTGATTCCTTTCTGCCTGTCTCCAACCTGATACACAGGCTTTAACTCATGCAGGCTCATGAAAAATGCAAAACAATGGGGAAGGAGGTGAATTTAGCTTCAAAATAAGCAAAACTTAGGCTAGGAGTAAGGAAGTACTGGATAAATAGAGCAGCTGTGAGGCCAAAGTGGTACTGACATGTGTTGCTGTGCATCTAAACTCTTTCCCACATTGTTTAAAATGCACTTATATTTTTTTTCCTGTCTCTGTCCTCTGTCTCTCTAGTTGCTTCCAGTTGGATATCTCCAGGAGATACTTTTTCCCAGGTGTGTTCCTACAGCTTCACAAACTCATCTTCCTTTCTGTGAGTCCTGATAGCAGGGCTGTGGCCCCTGCAAAGTTCAGGGTCAAGTGGAGCCCTGCAGGGAGAAAGCATCAATGTCTGGCTCCATCCCGGATCTCATCCAGTCCAGATTGTATGTGCTGATCCTACCACTCTGTCCAACCCACAGTCAACCATTTCAAATAGGAAAAATGTTATCCAAAACTGCTAGCATCAATTTGGGAGAAGGCAGCATGGTATGACTGCTACTGCAAGGATGTCCAAGAATCTCAATGTGGTGGGAGCACAACCCCAACACCCCAGAGTGTGGAGATTCTCCAAAGAGAAATGCAAACATACCTACATATGTCTTTCCTTTTTTTATATAGAAGAGAAGGAAAGGTGCTAGTAAGATTCAGAGACTAATTCTATGGATGGAAACAGATGTTCAGGAGTAGATGTAGTTGCCATAGAAAGGTGGTACAATTTCACCTCCCACACATAACAAAAGAGAAATGATGTGTTTTCCCAACTGCTGCTTTCTTCCTCGTATCCACTATCTCATTTGACCTCAGTGTGACATGTGTTTTCTTATAGTGGGCTTACACTTAAGAATTTTTTTTCTTTATGTAAAATTAATGTATGTATTTTTACTTATGGTGGTATTATCTTTGTGGTGTCCTCATATTTGCTCAAAGGACAAAGAGTTGAATGTCACTCTTCTTTAGTGTGTAAAACATTCAATTTTTCTTAAAATTCACAAAATTGTTATTCCCCATAACAACTGACTGCAGCATTTTTCATAATTTTTTTATGCTTACTTCTGATGAAATAGCTTGAAAGAAGTCAGATAGAATGATTTGGATAGGGACTAGAGCAGTATAAATAACAGAAAAATCATCCCAAAATGTCACCAGGGAGATTGTGTTGTTTTCTTCTAAAGGCTTTTATCACCATCACATCCGAGCAGCATTTTTATATTTAATGACCAAAGCAAAAGAGTTTTCTCCTACTAGGCACAGTATCCGTGTTGCATAAGACTTTCTGAAAGCATAGGAGATGGTGAGCCAGCTGTCAGGGTTATATCAGGAAATTCTGTCCAAAGAAATATGGTCTGCATAAAGTTTAAAAGCTGGGGATGTGACAGTCTTCTGATGAGGGTGAATTTCAGCAGGAAAAAAACCTTTCACCTCCCAGCAGCTGCAACTTGCTTCTTCCTGCCTCGGGTAGCCAGACCCTTCTTGGCAGCTCCAGTCACTGCCATGCAACATGAAAGTTCTTCCTTTCAGAGATGCAAGAAGTGACTAAACTTTGCATTTTTGCTTCTGAAAACCAGAAAAAGTCAAGAGCTCAGATGGTAACAAAAACTTGACTTGGGGAACCAGAAGAAGAGATTGTAGCATTTTCATTCATTTTTCTATATTACTTACCTGTTTTGCTTGCTTTTAATCAGAATTAGGAACGTGAGAGTTTTAGCACACTCCCTCCTGTGGTAGTCACTGCTTTGAAATAATAATAAAGAGATTCTTGATTTTAATAGTGGGTAGAGGATAAAATTCAGGAAAGAATCGTCTCCAAGTGTAATTAGTGCCTATGAAATACCCTTTTGCTTCTCTGTTTTCATAGCTCCTCTGTGGGCAGTGCATGTGGACGAAGAGCTGCATGAGGGTGAGCTGCATGCTTGGACCAGGAAGGAGCATGAGTGCTGTAGCCACCAATAAAGGGCTCCTAGGGCAAATCGTGCCAGAAAACAAAAATAAAAGTTGTGTAGTGTCCAACACCAAGTGCTGCAGAAACCAAGCAGTTTTGTTTCTCTCGGTGCTGGAAAACAGCACCTGCAGGTCAGCACAGCTGGCAAGTGGCAAACCAAGTTTGGTGCTCAACGGAGGGGGAACCAAAAGGGAAAAGTGATAAAAATCCCTTGTTAAGAGTGAACTTAGTGAAAGAATACACTCCAGGATTTTCAAGCACCAACATCTCCTGACTCCTGCCCAACCCCAGAAGAAGGGACACTTCCAAGAAGACAAACATTCTCAGGGAAGGCAGGCACACCAACTACTCATTTCTCAGGTACAAGGAGGGCAGCAGCAGCACCGCTGTGCACTGCACAGTCAGACTCATTCCTGGGCCTGTTCATAAAGAACCAGGACTTTCCCCCAGCAAAACAATGGCAGTAATGAGCACCCCAATTATTTAGCTACCTTGGCTTCTTCAGCTCCTATTATTCCTTTTCTCAAGGAGTGGTTCATACTTTCCTTATTTTCCTTCAATTTTTAGGAAGTTTCCTATCTGTTTTAACTACACTGCAATTTTTAAACATGTAAGGAGCTGTAAATACCTCCTCTATTGGAAAATCATGGGAAAAAACTCATATCTTCAAATGGTCCTAGAAGAAAATACTGAAATATGAAATGCAGAAACATAAACACAGGTTACCATGTTTTCCTCCAAATATGAAAGCATGGTGTAAAAAAGGGAGACTAAAAGCTTTGATGTGGGAACTTTGAAACTCTTACCTAGTCATTCTGAATTTCATTCATTTAGGGAAAACAAACAAATGAACAAACAAACAAACAAACAAAAAAAGCAACAGCCTAAGTGATTAAGCACATAAACCATTGACTCAAATTATTTGGGGTCACTCACATTTTTTCTGGAAGTCTCTTCAAATCATGACTTTCTTTATGCCATAGAAGATTACTCCTCTATTTCTGGAAACCAGGAGAGCAGGACAGTAAAACAAAGAAAGCTATTTCAAGGGATGTGACAACAGAACTGGAGAAATTTTTTTATAAATGTGTTTCCCGAGACTTTCTGCTTACAAAAGGCAAAAGGCTTTCAGGATAAAATACACATAGAAAAAAATCTGAGAGAATGTATTGGAAAATTACAGTCCTACATCTTTTTAAGTAACTTCTAAATAGTTGTCTGAGTCCTGTCCTGTTCAAGCCTATAAGTTCTGCTAGAGCATGAAATGAATACTCAGGAAAGAAGATAAATCCCCTGTGCATGTTACTTAAAAAACATCGATGCATAGATATGAAATATTGATTCAACATTATAGTAATCTAACATTATAATAACCTTAGTCAATATGTACTGACTTCACCAGGCTTTTAGGATGGTTTCCATAGTCTTTCTAAAATGTGTCAAAATTTTGACCTTGTGTGATTCACTGAGACCTTTCCATGTAAGCAACAATCTAGATAGATGTATATTTAAGGTTTTCATTTTTGTTCTGTTATTTTTCCCAGTTATGGCAAGAACATTGGAGTTCATCCACGCTAGGAAGGAAGCTCTAAGCCTTTTTGGCTGTGCCAATTCAGCTGTCAGCAGGCTCAATATTGACCAAGTAATGCTTAATGGCTTTCTAGCTATGTACGTGTAGGAGCAGAACTCTAGTTTTCAGCATATGTCAGATATATAGAGATAAGGATAAGGAGAGTAGCAAAGAATTACACAAACCTAAAAGAAAGAAAGCAAGCTATAGACCTATGTATAAAACGGGATTTCTCTCAGCCACCCTGAGTTGTCAAAGGGTATCAGCAGGCTTATTTGTCATTTAACTGAGCTTTCTAAGAAGTTGTTTCTAGTCAAAGAAAACAGTCTGAGCTTTCTCAAGTTACAGGAGACACTCAAGTGCCTCCAAAACCTGGTTTGTCTGTTAACCAAGGGTGGAAGGACCTGAAGAGCCTTTCTTCAGCAATATCACTGAAGCAGGTCCATGGTCTTCGGATGACTAAAAGTAAGAGGGACCCTCACTCACAGTGCTGCATCAGCTCCTTGCTATCCACATCTGCCCTGTTCTTCTCTGAAATGAATAATTTAATCTGAGAGTGCAAAAAGGACATTTGTTGTGGAAAGAAACAAGGGCATCTTGACCTTCTTTCACAAATAAATGCTGGTAGGTGAATGGCAACCACTCCTACATCCTCTAAATCTCTCCACCCATTTTTACATTTGCTCATTAGATAATTGGCAGCTGATTAAGTGCATTCATTGTACCACAATCTTCCCCCTCTTCCCACACAGCATCCTTTCTCTTGTTCTAGACATGTGTGGTTCCTACAAAAATAAACATGATCTCTATTCATATTCAGGGACTTCTACAGGTACTTCATCAAAGAAAAAAACGTGCAAAATGGGTAAAAAACATTTTAGGATTTTATCTAAAGCCCTGACCACTTTGCCTCTCTGCCTCAGACTGTACTGAGATTATGGAAGCCAGTTACCATTTTTGTTTGACTTCAAGGCTTCAAGTTTTGGCCATTAACTCTAAATTTACCACAAAACCCCAGGAGGTAAAAGTAGTACTCTTGATCATTGACATTTGAAACAATACTTTCATAAAGCAAACCTTAGGCAGCAGCTTGTCATCCCTTCCCAATCTGCAACTTTGTTGACCTAGCTGGGCAATATATCTGTCATATTTTAAAGGTATTGATGCCTGGAAAGGCTGCAACAGGGATTAGAAAGAGAAAAAGGAATAAAATAGGTATTTATTGAAAGGCCTTAAAAGGATACACCTTGGGCAGCACAAGAGCCTGGCCAGGGCTACACCCAGATTGAATCCAGGATGGATCCTAGTCCTGAGTTACCACACTTTTATACGTTTTGGTTCATCTACCTATTGGGTTCAATTATCCAGTTACAGCCCCAGATTATGAAGTCCCAACCCCCTGGCTTGCCCCTTTCTCTTGGCCACTGTTTATCCTTTTTGGGNTGGCCATTAACTCTAAATTTACCACAAAACCCCAGGAGGTAAAAGTAGTACTCTTGATCATTGACATTTGAAACAATACTTTCATAAAGCAAACCTTAGGCAGCAGCTTGTCATCCCTTCCCAATCTGCAACTTTGTTGACCTAGCTGGGCAATATATCTGTCATATTTTAAAGGTATTGATGCCTGGAAAGGCTGCAACAGGGATTAGAAAGAGAAAAAGGAATAAAATAGGTATTTATTGAAAGGCCTTAAAAGGATACACCTTGGGCAGCACAAGAGCCTGGCCAGGGCTACACCCAGATTGAATCCAGGATGGATCCTAGTCCTGAGTTACCACACTTTTATACGTTTTGGTTCATCTACCTATTGGGTTCAATTATCCAGTTACAGCCCCAGATTATGAAGTCCCAACCCCCTGGCTTGCCCCTTTCTCTTGGCCACTGTTTATGCTTTTTGGGTATTGGTTGTCCTTGATTCTCCAGCTGAGAAGGGATTGTTTTGTCTAACTGCCCTCTGAAGAGAATTTACTAACACCTAATATGAAGTTTCAGAGTTAAATACTAGCAGCAGAGAATCTGAAAAACATAAAAGCTAAAACCCAAGGCATCAGTACTGTATTTAGGAAAATGCCAAAGAATCGCTTCAGGCACTCATTCCTTTACAACATAGATGACGTAACTTAAATACATATTTCTCTGCTGCCATGTATTCCACAGTGCATTTGGGGAACCTAATTTCTCTAATTAAACAAAGTTTTATTTATATTTTGGCATTTCTACAATAAAAATAATTTGGATCCTGATGAACTCACAAGCATATAATGCACCACTCCAGCTCCCAAATACCACATTGTGCGGGCTAAGCACATCCTGTCCTAACAGTTGTGATGTTATCACCTTCTCACCTGATTAGCAAAGACAACTCAAGCAAAGGGAACAGAATTCTTCTCTGTCAAAAAAGCCTTTCTCTCATTTCTGTTATGTAGTGTATTCCTTACCCACCCAGTGTCAGGGATCTGGGTCCTTTCTTCACACACTTTCACAGCTACCAACTCGCTGCCTAGGGACAGGAGCGCCAGAGCTGACTCTCTGTGTTCTTAGATATATTACTATGCAGGGCTAATTTCTTCTTTGCTCTTCAGTTACAGCTGTTTGATCCCAACATTCTAGAAATACCTGGGTATCTGTGACCTCTCACTTGCTCTGTTAAAGAGACATATATAAATGTAGATGTGGATAGTGAAAAGAGAAACAAATTTAACCCAGTGCACTGGCCATGAAATTACCTATTTATGTGGTGAGCTCTTCCAATTACATTTTCCCTGAGTATCTTTTATATATATTCTATACACAACATTGGGTTGAACCTAAACAGCTTCATTGCCTCTCCTTTAATGTCAAATGTCAACACCAGCCATAAGCCTGGATGCATATGTATACTCTAGTAATAGAAAGGAGAATGGCAATTTACTTGTCTTCACCATGGTCTTGTGGACTTTGTGTTGGGATACAAGAATTTTTCTCTGTCTGAATAGCATCACCTGAGCCACAGTTCAGGAAATTACTCAAAATTACTTATTTTTTATAATAGACACATAGAATGGTTTGGGTTGGAAGGCACTTTAAGGATTGACATGTTCCAGCCCCCCTGCCATGGGCAGGGATGACACTCACTAGACCAGGTTGCTCAAAGCTCCTTACAAGGTGGCCTGGAACACACAGTTCTCATAGCTCATCAGAATTTGGCTACTGCCAGTGAGCTGTGTGTCTCCACAAAGCATAAAATCCAGGGAATTTGTTCTAAATTCACATTCACCAGTTCATCTCTTTGTTTTCCAATGACTAACTACATAGTGAGGAAAGATAAGCCTCTACCCTGCTTTTCATGAAGTGCTTTCATTTCTCTGCATTGAATGACATAAAAATGCTTCAGGTAAATTGAGGACCATGCTCGTCCTCTGAAAACAACACCTATCTTTGTCAGGGTAACTGGTCTGTCATGGCCTGTTTTTAAACTAATTAATAAAAAAACAAAAAACTAATAGTCTACAAAAATCTTGTATTATATATTGGTAGCTGAGCACACCTTATTGGCTAAAAACTTCTTTTGGGGCAAAAAAAAAGATTGTTCCTGATTATTAGATGGTAGGTGGAATTTGTCACCTGGAAAAACAACTTTTGTTGACAATTTCTTTCTCCAGTACAACTCACATAAAAAGACTGTGCCCCAACAGACAAAAATCTAAAACAGGCATTAAGAAGTTGTGATTTTATGATTAGATCCCGAGGAAGTAGCTGCTTCTTTGTTAGCACAATAACTTTTATCACTGAATCAGAAACCAAATAATGTATACCACAGTCTTCTTGGGCTGTAATGTATCACATATCAATCCATTAGTTAATTAACTAGTGTAGCAGTTAGCACCTCATGTGAGTCCTGTAGTCCCATCAGGATACCCTCTTGTGTTAGCTAACCACGCTTTGGTTTACATTTACATCACATTGCTGTTATGGGCCATCAGGTCACCTCTGCTCACCTTTCAGCAAATGTCAGGTGAAACAACTTAACTCTTCTAAATGTCTTACCAGTTGCCACCAATTAAGTTGCTTCAGCACCTTAGCCTAAACATGTTCTGGCTTTAACACATCAGCACATCAGAGGGTTTGTTACTCTATTATCTAATGAACAGAAAGAAGCTCCTTTTGTTTTTATCCTGAAGGTAAAATTATTCACGTTCCAATCTCTTCTATTGCAACTATTAAAATCCCATTTCAGAAATTAAGTCCCTAATAACTTACAGTACTAAAATCACTGGGATCTAAATGGAGAGGAAAGAGATCCTGTATCTTAATGGATAACAGGAGAAGACAAGGCAATTAATTCAGCTTATATGTTTTCCTCCTCTTGCTAAAAATGGCAGTAATACACAGAAACATTGCTTTTGGGGAGCAAGTGATGACAGATTCATTTAAATGCAGGTTTTGGTGTCTATTTCAGGACTTAGGATTTTAGTAGAATTAAAGAAATGTCAAGCAGAAGGGCTATCCCACCATACTGAGAATCAGGCATCCTTGGACCGTACTAGAGAAATGTTTGTTTAAATTTCTTTAAAGTGTGTCAAATAAGAAATATTTTCATCCATTCCTAGAAATGGCCATAGAAAGGATGCCAAGAGCAACATTTGTTTAAATATTACTAGGTGGAGTCCATCTGACTTTAGGGATATGTTTTAATACCGGACTGGATGATGTTACAGGTCTTTTTGAATCTATATAATTCTAAGCATGGGCCAAATTTCATTTTTCAGTCCTCCTGTACAAAACATGTACAGACTGTACAGTACACGGGGTAAGTTACCTAACCATGAACCTCCTCTCAGGATCATTTGCATTCATAGTAGGCTCTGGTGGGAAAGCAGCTAGCAGCTGACTACTGTAATTTCTGGGTTTGCATGTGATCAGGTACGAGACACATGTTCTGCCATGGCTGATGAAGCACAGCGGAGCTGCACCTATGCAAGGTACAGTCAGTACGATGGTCTTTGAAAGCTTGTCAGCAACTGACTTGAAAACATCAAGTCAAGGCAGGCGTGGGAGAGATCTGCAGCAATGAAATTAAATGTTTCAGGTGCCATAAACAAATGGCATATAAATAGGAGCAATTCTTTTGGAAAAAGCAAGGACGTGAATGCTGCAAGCACAATTCCCTTTAGGTAATGTATGGAGATTTAATGTTGATGTTGAATATTAATGAATAATAACTGATTTGACTTAGTTATTTGAGAGATAAACCCACTCATTTTTGAGCTATGGGAGTTGGTAAACCAGCTAATATGATTATCACCTTTGAGAGCTCCTATCTACCAAAGCGCATAACAGGGATTGCAGCCTAATCCTAAAAGGTAGTGAGAGGACTCCTGCTGCAAGCCAACCTACATCACATCCTAACATAATCTTGCTGCCATGGACACTGAACAGCCAGAGAAAAAAATATGAGCCAGATCAAAATGCTTTGATAACTAATTGACTTAATATAGTTCTACGTTAATGGTAAAATGCCACCCAACGCACCAACAGCCAAGCTACAGGAAGAAAGAGGAAGGATATGGCTGGCTTTTCATTTTCTAATGTGGCCACAGGACAGCAGCAGTGAGAACCAGGCTCAGTTAGCAAAAATAAGTCCTTGAAATCCATTTGGTCTTCCCAAACACTTTACTAAGCATGGTGAAATCAGAAACAAAAGAGAAGGTGGTGGCTGACTCAGGGATGTCTTTTGTGACTCTCTGTACCCAAAGCACAAATAAAGAACAGGGACATGGAAGTGGCATGGAAGCTTAAATGAAGAGAATAGGCAAACAATGAATAATAACAATGAGCAGTAAAAGTAACTCAGGTCCATTCAAATCTTTGCACAAAACATTGGGAAATGAAAGAAAGAAAAAGTAATTTTCTCGTGTTATATGAACTAGGATGACTGCAAAAGCCACAGAATCAGGACAAGGCAAACAAGAAGCACTTTTCTTATGTCCATGTGTTGCTCAAACTGAGCATGCAGTGAAAATACTCTCTCAAGCTAATCAAAGCAGGACAGGGCAAGAGAGCTTCTTGCAAATAGAAGGCTTTTATTTAGATTTGGATGGGAAAAAACCTGAAAATGATGGAATGTAGGCACTGATTAATCCTACAAGCAGGAAAGTAGTGCTCTTTTTTGTGTTTCATCAAACAACAGAACATAGTCTGCTCTGCCAGTTGGCTTAAGAGGACTTCAAATCACTTGCAACCAAGCTTAGTTCTGGTTAAAGAAAATCCCTCATATGAGAAAGCACACTCATAACTATTTGGATAAATTAAAGCAGTATTTAACTTAGGCAAATACACAGAAAGAATTTCAAAACACTTCTAATCCAAACCAAAGTTTTAGAATTAATTTTAGGAGGCTTATAGGATTCATCTGCACCTCATGGTTAACCACTGGAACAGATAGAGCTAACTTGGGTGATTATAAGCTAAAATATGCCACATGTGATACCTTCCTTGCTGAAGTGTGAGAAAAGTCTGGACAGCGAAAACCTTAAACCGGTGTTGAAAGTGTTGGTTGAAGTAGACTCGATTTTCTACATAGAAACAAATTGCCTCACATTTTTCATGTGGTAAAATAGGTCCAGGGGAGTTGATCTGTCGAAGTGAAATTGAACCAGAGAACACATTTTACAGGAAAACTGCTAACAGTTAATCCATGAAACAGAACGTTTCATATCTTTTTCTGTCCTCAATCATCACAGCAAGTAGAAAGGCTGATCTGCACCATCAGACTTTTGTTGAAAAGATTTCTTATTATGAATGTGAAGGACTGGAAATGTGCAAGTGCCTGAAGCATTCTGAGAATCAGACCCAGTGACTGTGACAAATAACACTTCCATCAAAGTGATAAGAGGGTGAAGAAACAAAAATTCTCCATCACCTGGGGGGAGGAAACCACCTGCTAAAGAGACATACGCAGGGGTTCTTATACAAAAAAATAAAAAGGTGTGTTTGCATTATGTGCAGAATTATTTGAAATAGGAGATCAGCTCTTCACTAGTGCTCTGCATTGCCAACATAATTTCTGTAATAAAAAGTCAGAGTCCCTGTTTTCTTTCTATTTTAGGCAAATTGCATTCAATTTTTTTTTTTTTTTTTAATGAGGGAATCAAAAGTAATAATAACATTTAAAGAAATGGAGAAGTATTTTTGTAATGTGAGAGTGGAACAGATTTCTCAGAGAAGTTGTGGATGCTACATCACCTGAAATGTTCCAGGACAGGTTGGATGGGGCTTTGAGTAACTTGGTTTAATGGAAGGTATCCCTGCCTGGGCACGGGAGTTGGAATTAGGTGATCTTTACATTCCCTTCCAACTCAAGCCATTCTGTGATTCTGTGACTGAAGCCATGAGCTGTTTGATGCCAAATGGAACCATTAGCAAAAACCTGATCAGGATATCCTCTTCATACAGCACTATCTGCAATTAGTTATTTGGAAACAGGATTTTTGATAATGGAAAGGTTTACTCCTCCGTGTTTCCCTAAGTAGGAGTAGATATTGGGATATGCATCTATAAAATTGGCTAAATTAGCTCAAGAAGATATAGAGAATTGCAACACAAAAATCTGCTTGGCGTTGGAGAGAAAAAGAAAACTGTGGTATTAACAAATAAATAACACATAATCAAGAGGGGACTCTAATTATCTAGAATTTATTCTTCAGCCCCACAGGTATTAGTGTTTTACTAAAAGGGAATGTAGCTTTGTAGCTGTTATTTTAGAAGGTATGGGTCTTCTTTGTTATAATATCCTTACTCCTGATTTCATTTTCACTCCCTACATATGAGTCATTGTGGGATGAACTATAATTATTCCTTTTCCAATCTCTGAAGTGCAGCCATTATCCAAAGAGAACCCCACTGTGAGAATGACGTTGACATGGTATATAAATAAGTAAGCTTTTGACATAATGAATGAACCCACTAGCCTTAAAACTTACAGTGTTATTTGATTACAATGACGATAAAATAGGCAATGCACAAAGGAGGGAAAAACTCAAAATTACATTGTATGTGATGTTGATTTAGAAACATGTCTCTAATATTTGCACAAAAATTAACTGTAAATTCCTTCAAACAACATAGTACTCTGCACACCAAAACACTGAAGCTGCACCATCACTTGAACTAGTGAAAGGCTGTATTTCTGCACCATGGAGTTAGCGCAAGAATGTGTTATCCAGATATACAACTGAACTTTACAATTTGAAGTCCTTTGGTGCTAGAGTAAATTTAAAAAGAGCAGCAAATTCAAATTATGATATGCATAGTTTATTGTGGTAACACCAACAGAAGAAGCATGAAAATGGCAGAAGTTTATATTTCTAGTGAATAAAAACAATGAGATGTTGCATTTAGTCCTTAAATAATGACATTCCACTTCTAATATATCTATTTACTTGCATTTCTGCAATTTAATCCCAGGTAAGATTCTACACAAACAATAGTGGAAAACCACAGCTATACTTCATTGATTCCTGTCTTTTATGCTAAGCATTACACTACTGAAACTAATTAATAGTTTAAATTTGTGATCTCAGTTCTTTGCACGTAGAGGTCCAGCAGGCACAAGATACAGCTTCCTGCAAAACCTCGGGAGGTAGAGTTAGCACAAAGGCTTTTGAAAGTTAGCTAAAATCTGAGGTGTTAGGAACAAAAAAAAGATGACAAAAAGGTGGGTGAGATTTGTGAGACTGTGAAGAAATATCTGATGAAAACAACTAAACAAAACTGATAGTTTAAGAAGTGAATTAATTCATAACAATGTGTAAATTATCTTTCCTGTTGGTAATACAGGGACCATTTTGCAGCTACTGAAAACCATTAAATGACAGTGACATCAATTTTCTGAATTATCAAACCCTTTTTGTTGCTGAACTGGAAATTCTTTCCATCAGACAATTCCACCTGTAAGTAGTATTAATCCTACCAGAAGACTACCCCATTATTTGACAGGGATATAGTCCTGCTCCAGCCAAAAATACTTTCATTTAATACTTTCATTGGGACTTATAGCAGCAATGTTTCTTACATTACAGGAAGGCAAATTTTACAGATTACATGCCTGATTTCCTATGGAAGTAGAGCTGACACAACCTCATCTGTCTCATCTGTGTATATTTCCTACCTCTTTATATCTTTTTTAATGCTGGCCAATTTTGGTGAAAAAATCTCAAAATTAAATCCCACTAATTTAATGCAAACTGGTGCTGTGGGGAAGGGAACAGATTTGAATCAGTTAATCAGTTGAATCAGTGGAGGGAAAGCTCAGTCACATTATCAAACATTGCAGAATCCACAGGGCAAGAAACCACGGATGTGAAGGCGATTGTTTTGTTTCCTCATTCTAACCTGAACTAAAGCTTTAGGAAAGAGGCAGCCACTTGGCCAGTATCTGTCCTGTTGGGGCACAAAAATACTGACACTTTAGACCCCAGATTGGCAAATAACTAGTATGATGTTCTCACATGTTTCATGTAAGCCACAGCTTTGTAATAAATGCATGCCAAAATTTTGCATGTCGAGTCGAGTCCTTTTATCATCAGTTATTATGACCTGTAAAATTGAAGAATCCAAGCCCTGCTGTTGATAAGGATTAGAAGAGGGAACAGAAAATGCCTGAAGATAAAATAATCTGAGATCGTTGTACTCAAGAGAAGGAAGAATATTATAAAAAGGTTCTGCTTAGAAGAGAGCTTCAGATTAGAAGATTTGTCAGAGCATATACAAAAAAGCAAGTGGAACACTTTGCTGCTCTGCACTGGGGCTACAGGGAATTCAGAGAACAAAATTTGCTGAAGGTCCAGAGAAAATCTTACGCTAGTGAAATTTTTGGCACAATTTCCTTTGTCACCATTAAGAAGATGTACAAGATGCATTATGAAATTGTTCTGGATTTCAGTGAAAGTAATGCAACTTTTCCATATTCAGTTGAATGAAAACACGAGCAGAGGGTCCATCTTGAGATTATAAAGCAACTAAAAAGCTCTGATAGTCAGCAGAAAATATGAAAGAATACAATTTTTTACACATTAATAGAGGTAAATATGAATCTGTTTCACATAATTCACTATTAAAAATACTTTAGCACATCACAAATCTTCACCTGCTTTGTGTATGCATGTACATACAAATGGAGCCATGCAAAAAATTCTCAATATGCAACCTCTTTTTCCATTTGCAAATAATTAATTTCTGGATTGCAAAACAAAAACAAAACCAAATCAACAAATAAACCCACTACAATATGTTAAGTAAAGACTGGAATGGTATATTTACCTTTGCATATATATTCATAATTCTCTATATAATGATCTTTAAGTACTACACATAAAAATATGAATGTACTTGTGATGTATGTACACTGGAACCCAGAAATGCAAGATTTCACAAATCAGATGTTTTCGTAATAGCATGGACTTTTTTGTTTGGCTTTTTTTGTTGTTGTTTGTGAAGAGGAAACACACCAGTGGTCCAAATACAAGCCACACTCTAAACCAGTAGAAAAAAAGATGAAACAGCTTTAAGTTCTTCTTTTAAGTTCTTCTGGAGGTCTGGTTAATATCTGACACATTTCTGACACCTTTGCAGGGCTGAGTTACCACATACTTTGACACACAATCTGTTGCTGCCTTGGTTTTAATTTCTGGAGGGTGCTGATGGGGGTTACCGGCAAGAGATGGGGAATATGTGGTGCCCACAAAAAGGTGATGAGACCATTAAGACTCTGGAAGAAGTTGATACTGGAGTAGCTGGCATCTGCATCCTTGCAGGATGGGCATAAACTCACCTCTTCCCCTTTGCTAATTCCTTAATCAGATCTGTGTTTATCAGATTTTTCAGACTCTTTTTGACTCTGGCTTGAAGTTTTTATTAACTACATCCAGAGAATGGCACAAACTATCCTACTCCAAGAACACTACTACTAACAGACTGGTTTTTAGCCTAGGAGAAAACAAGAAAACCCACAAAACAGAGAGGGGGAAAAATGGCACATGCACAAAACTATTGCTTTTGTTGTTCAAATGGAGCTGGCAACAGTGAAAACAGAGGGTCTGTCACCTCAGTGGTACCCTGTGGTACCACATAAAAACCCTCAGCATGATTCCCAGGGATGAATGCTGAAAGGGAAAAAGCTAAAGTGTGGATCAGTCAGTGTGTGCTATATAGCAGCAAGAATAGGAGCTAATGAATATCTCAGTGTGTTAATTAGTGGAACATTGGTTACAAGCCCTGGGAAATGACAGAATAGTTTCTCTTTCAATTTAAAAACACTGTAAACTTGTGCCTGAGGATTATTTAACAATAGATTTCCTTCTATCAGATAAGTAATAATTAAACACTTTAAAAGAAAGAAAATTGCAAAATTTTAAGCATTAATATCTGATTTAACTAGGTTACTTTAAAGGTCTGTACATACCCTCAAATGAAAATCTTTGGTTTTCACAGCAGAAAAAGAACACATTGGGAAGAAATGTGAAGGTTCACTTTGGAATAGGAAGATCAGCCTCTAGAAGGATTTAAATTTCAGTTCACCTATATCAGGTCCCAAACAGTTGGAAGAAACATTTTCATATTTGCTCTCAAGCTAAATAGATTTTAGCTTGACTTTTAGTTGCCTGCAACCTGAGGTTGCCAGTAACTCTGTGAAGCACAATGTTAAATGCCTGAGAGATGCCCTCTGGTTTCTCTGGGCATGGGTTTGTGTCTCAACATCACTCCAAGAACAATTTACCCAGACCAGCAACCCTCTGGCAGTGCTCCCTCTGCTCCAGGGGTGAAAGCTACACCCCCTCCTCATGGCCAGCATGTATTTTTTTCCTGGATGCCAAATATACCTGTAAAGCTGATCTAATGTGCAAGGCTTGGTTCCTTCATGAAAATCAGTGCCTGAAGAATTCTGCAGGAAAAAAAAAAAATAGATGGTTTCCACTCAGGTTTGACTATATTCTAAACAGGAACCTCAGACTCCTTAATCATGTCAGCCCCACCTCTTCCTATCAATACATCCTGAAAGGATTTATGGAGAACTCCACCTGCCCACTCTTGGACCTTACCCACTCTCTCTCTCCTTCTGAAACAACTCCAGCAGTGGGGTATCCTGCTGCAAGAATGCTTTGTGTTTCCTTCCCCAGTGCACGGACCAAACTGCACAGGGAAAGCCCTAAAAATTAATGTAATGAGCTGACCCCTTCATCTTTAACTACTCAAATATTCATTATGGTGGTGTTGCTCTTCAGCCTCTTTTTCCAGCTCTTCCCCTTCTCACTTCCCCTTGCTCTAATCTATCTCACTCAGGCTTACAAAGAGCTACGTATGTCTTGAGATAAAGAAGTAATAAATTAAGGAACAAACAGCACTACCCAAAGAAGCAAAAGCTCCCAGGAACTGATGCCATTATTTACTTCATATCATCAAACTAAGAAGTTCACCTAGTCTTTCATGATATTGCTTTAAAACTGTTACATGATTTTTATGAAAAAATTAAGATATCCATTCCACTAACAGCCCTTAGTACTTTCATATTCTGTTTTCAAAACACTTTGTAAGCGTTGTATTATATTAATTATATGCTATACATTAAACTCCTTGCAACAAACGGATAAAACTCTGGATTTCTTTTGGCTAGAATATGGCAGATAGAATAGGGATAATACGAAGACAAGCATCCACAAAGGAATGGCCTCAAGGAAGGCCACAAAGATGATCAGAGGGCTGGAGCACCTCTTCTGTGAAGACAGGCTGAGAGAATTGGGGCTGTCCAGCCTGGAGAAGAGAATGCTCCAGGAAGAACTTATAGCACCTACCAGTATCTGAAGAGGGCTTTCAAGAAAATTGGAGAGGGACTTTTCACAAGGACATGTAGTGGTAGGACAAGAGGGAATGTCTTTAAACGGGAAGAGGCTGGGTTTAGACTAGGTAATTCAGAAGAAATTCTTTACTCTGACAGTTGTGAGGCACTGGAACAGGCTGCCTAGAGAAGTTGTGTATGCCCCATTCCTGGAAGAGCTCCAGGTCAGGTTGGATGGAGCTTTGAGCAACCTCGTCTAGCAGAAGGTGTTCCCTGCCCATGGTAGGGGGGATGGAACTGGGTGATTTTTAAGGTCTCTTCCAATCCAAACCATTCCATGACTATGGTTCTAAGATTATCACAGCATCTCTTTTATTTTTATTGTATCTCCTGAACAAAATCTCTCAAAAGCCAACCTAAAGCATGCCTTTTTTGCTCACCTGTTTCTCTCAAAGGTAGAATTAATGTGTGTGAGGCATCTGGAGTCAGACATTCCCACTTTTTAAAAAGTGCAGATCCATAAGGCATCTAGGGTTCACTTCCACATCCTTAGGTTCCCAGTCCATCCTCCTGCATGCCATCATGGTGCTCACTTGGAAGAGGGGCTGCAAATCCCAACCGGTGCTGCCACTTCTGTGTGCAGCAGACACCTGGGTCTTACAGCGAGAGCTTCGATCTACCAAACTATTAAATTATATTTGCCTGTACTTATGTATGCAAAACACTGGGTGCAATTTAGCTTGAAGAATATATTAATGCTAATTAGACTTCATATTGTAAGAGCTGAAATTCTGTCATCAGTTCATGTTTAACCACTGCTGTTCCCATTGTCATTGCTGCTGACTCTTCCATTATTGGCATTTTTGAGGATCTAAAGTGACAATAACTCTGGCCCAGAAACCTTGAAGAAGGCAGAAAATCCAGTATGCTTTTGCATGAAATTTTTCACTGAAATGTGGAAGCTGGACCACTTGAGTAAAATTTATTATATTTCCTTTGATTTGCTTTGAATGGGTGGGGATTTATCCATTCAACTCCCTTTAAATTCACGGCTGAGTGACTGCCATATAACCAGTGAATTTACCATTAGCTACCATTCTGCTGAACTTTTAAGTAAAATAATACTGACTCTACAATCAGGCTTTTTATTGTCTCCAAACTTGGAAGCACTCACGAAAGCCTACGGCCAATATAAGGTTTACTACTTTTTTACATTCTATGTCCCTTTCTGCCTACAAAGTGGCACCTGAGATTAAAAATGCTGTTAATTACTATTCTCTGTATAGCCTTCAAAGACTAACTAAAAGGAGACAAAATGTAGCTCAGAGAGGAACGATGTTCAGAATTATAGTAAAACTATCTGAAAAATAGAAGAGGACAACATGAGACTGCTTTGACAGCTCTTTCAGTTTTAGATATAGCCTTGTCCTGACACACACAGAGTACTACAGCATTAAGTCACCCCATCTTGTTCCTCCTTGCAGCAAGTTTTGATCTCCAAGACTGTGGCTATAATTTTAGTTACTACAGTGATGAGTTTAGAAATCATCTACGGTCTTTAAACTTGGTATCAGGGCATTTCCCTCCTCTGACTAGCTTCTAGTAATTTAATTTTTCTACTTAGGTGTTCATGCTGTGCTTTTGTTTTCAGAAAAGCTAATGAAATTAAGTGACCTCTTAGAATGCTTCAGTGTCTTTCAGAATAAGATTAAACGAATGAAAGAATATTCTTAACATACAAAATAGGACGGCTAGGAGGGATAAATGAAGAGCTGAGGCATATTCACACAAAACTGTTCACTTCCTATAGAAGCAAACATACGTGGACTTCAGGTTAGTGACTATCTTAGATGAAGATGGTAGTTTTAAGTATTATAAATATTTCCCAAATTCAGAATAGTGATCTACTACAGAAACTCATATACCCTGGTAAGGTTAAAGGGATAAATTCTGGCCTTATAATCCTACCATGGGATATAGCGTGCAAAAAAAAAATCAGAGAATGGAAGCAGTTTTAATGCCTCTTGAGACCTCTGGCAATGTGCAGGCTCTCTCTGCTGCAGTTGCTATATGTCCATCTGTATAACTGCAGCACACAGAAGGGTCAGAAGTAGAGGAAAATAAGACTCTTCCATAAGGCAGTGATACAGTTAATTTTAAATGTGTCTTTCACTAGCACAGCTAATTTTTTGTACCCGGATCTTATATTGCTTGTCCTGGTTTTAGACCTCTGTCCCTTCAACAAGCACAAAGGTGATATTTCAGAGATGTATCAACATACAGAATTTGTGAGCACATTATTAAAGTAAAGCAAAAAAAAAATATCCTCTATCAGCTTATAATTTAGTACACTTCAATGAATGGGAAGCCAGGAGGCATAATGTCACAACTTGCATGGTAGAAAACATGAACAATAGCTTGATAAGAATTTATTTTGGGGAAAAGTGTTAAGCTTTTGTTTTAATTCAAGTGATAACTTTGACTTTTTGTGTCTCTGGTACTTGCACAAAGAGTATGTCAAAGCAATAAAACAAGATCATAGGCTCCAAGTCTCCATGGGGCTATTGCTAAAGCCTTCTGAAAGTACACTGGTACAGTTTAGAGCTACAATACACATTCATTACTGTTCCCTTTGTGAGGTGATTTGACATGAAAAGAGCTGTGCTAATCCGTTCAGTTTGGCATTGGTGATGGTTTGAAACAATCAGTCCTCTTTCAGAGAGACTAGTAAATAACTAGAAAGGGGTAAAACTGAAGACTTTGGTTATTACTTACTTGGGCTTTAATGGAAATAAATTACCCTGGGAGAAAGGCTCAAATATATGCCTCACGTTGAAAACTGGTAAATTTTTAAAAGTAGTTCTGATACTTTTCTATTTACTAAGTGGAAAAAAAGGTAATAGTCAAGCTCCTATATCCAGCTTATTTTCTGGGAATTTATTACTGCTGCATAGTAATAACTCATTTATTATTGCTGGCTATTTTGTATATGTTTAAAATTATTACTTCAGTTTAAGGGCAACAAAAACAGTAAATCAAACTGTTCTTTCATTTGTGATGTTATTTGCTGAGGACTTCGCACCCATTACACTACAGCTTGTCCAAAACTTAAAAGGTTGACTAAATAGCACTCTTTGGCATTTCAGTGCTTCCAAATGTCAAGTACTTCACAGTTCAAGTGACCATAACCAGGGATGAGTTTACCTTTTTCTGACAATCAAGACTACAGACCAAGAAACCCAGCAATTTACTAAAATGCATGCACATAACTATGTGTAAATTATGAGAAAGCAACAACAGGTCATATCTAAAAAGGCTGGTGGAATTTTTCATTTCATTTCATGAAAAATCAGATTTTTAACCGTGATGAATTTGTTGTAATGGCAGAGAGTGAAAAACTGGCACCAGCTTATCTCTTTTAATTAATTATGAAGGACAGTTTGGAACAGAGATAATAAATAAACCAAATCAAAAATTCATTTTCCATAACTCTTCTGCTAACAATCAGAAATAGCTGCCAAACAGAATACTTTCATGGATTTCAATATTAGAAACCTGGCTCAAGAAAGCTGTCTTTCATACTGAGGAATGGGAATAAATCAATCAGTTTGTGGCACACTTCTCCTTATAGGGCCTTCTTCTACCACTCATGTGAATAACTGCTGTCCATGGAACTGCACATGCATAAAATTATATGAGAAGTGAATCATCCCCAGCATGCAGCTATTAGCCCACCATCCTGAAACTGCTAAACCATCTTTCTCAGTCATCCCTTGAGCCTTCACAACAGTGATGTGTTTAGCCTTGCCCCATTTCACTGGGTGACAATAAATCATTAGGAAATAAAATCTTTTTATAGCATCTTTCATTGAAAGAGCTCTCACACAGTCTACCACAGAAGAAAGGACACTGGGAAATGCCATGAAGAAGGCTCATCAGACACACAAAGTCAGGTCCTGTTCTTCACGTGCTGCCTGTCTCTCCCACTACAGAGCTGGCCCTCCATATACCTTGAGTGGTTTTTGAAAAGAAAAGTAAGGTTTTTCAAGCTAGAAAAAACTGAAAATCAGGAAAAGGAAAAAATTAATATTAGAATTAATCAGACTGACGAAATACAGGACATTGTATTCATGGCACAACCTGCATATGTCTAAGTGTTGCATTACCCTCTCTGTGTTGGCTGGTCCGGGGTAACTGTCTTGTTTGTAGTCAGCATCAGCCTTGGCTGGAGACCACAAAGCAAAAATCTAACGTGATCTTGTTGATCTGCCTTTCACAAACAAACACATCCCTGCAAATGGCTGGGTCAGGCATCTTCCCTTACTGCTCTGGGTTACACTTTAGCAGAGCTTGGAGCTTCCAAGCCTCAAAGGTGCAGCATTGGAAGGGCTTTTCTGTTAGGTTTCCTCTAATCAAAAAGGAATAGCAAAGTCGAATTGCATTTTGATAGGTACACGTGAAATTGGATGAGAAAGTGTAACAACTCCAGTCCTGAGTTTTCTATTTAAAACTTGAGGAGAGACTATAAAAGAGAAAACCTAAGGAGGCAAGAATAAAATAATTGTAGTTTATAACTGGCCTGAAGCACAGCTGCACAACATTGGATATATTATATGCTTGCTTTAGGGTAAGAGTGTAGAAAACTGCAAAGCTCCACTTTCAACAAGGAGCTAAGCACATCCAAAGAAGATTTATTTGCCTCTCAGTCTATCAGTGTTATGCTTTAACATCCTTGACTGCAGTCAAGAGATTCCAAAGGCAAAGGATCTGATGTCAGTGCCAAAAGAGGACTCTCATCATATATTGCTAAGCACGTGTTTAGTACTCTCCAGAATCAGATCCAGCTTATTGAAACACTATCTCAATTGAAAAGCCTATGAAAATTGCACTTGCCTTTAACATGGCTGAGTTTTGAGAAGAAAAAGAACTTAAGTCCCTTTTGTGTATCTTTGGCATTTCTGTCCACAGATAACCCATGATTATTTGCCTTTGATATTATAAGACTCTAAACCAGCAGGGAATCCACTAATTTTTTTCACTTGCGCTTCAAATGTGAATAGATCACAGGAACAACTGCTATTTCTTCACTCTTGGTTGGTGACAGAACTTGCATTTTATTATAGGGTTGGGATGAAAAGCTGATCTTCTCAGAGTATATGCTCCTGGGTTGGTATGTGCAGATGCATCCAAGAGCTGATACATTATCAAAATTTTTCTATCTCAGCGCTGATGTCACAGCACTTTATGCTACCACTCCAAATAATTACCTAAGGTTATCACACAGTTCATAGATTTTCTCTGACTTTGATGAAAAAGAGACACTACAGAAAAAGGCAATATTACCTCAGAGGCAAAAAGAAGCAGCAGCCACTGACCTTTGAGACATTAAAATTACAAAAAAACCTCCAATTTCTCAGAAGTATTATGAACTTCCTTTCCTTACTCTGCTTTTTTTTTTTTCTCAGCTCGGAATTTATTATTGTATTTTAAAAAAAAAAGGTGCCTTCTAAAGAGAGAGAGGAATATTTCATTTGGCAATATTTCATCCGACATAAATAGATGGGCTGCAGTAGCTGTGCATCATCCCTTGAGGCAAAGGCAGCCCCATGTGAGATCTGTCTTGTGCTTTGGCTTTGTTTTCCCTTCTTGCTGTGGGCTCTGCAGATGGCTCTGTAGGCTTCAAACAGGTGGCCCCTGAAGAGATTTGTCTCTACTGTTGTTGCTTCTGCTATTTTGTGGAAATGAGATTGTTCTTTTGGCGGGATCATTTATCTTTGTGATGGAGGTCCTGATTTTCAATTATACTTAGGCCACTTTGGAGCACTCTGGCTGTGTAATTGGTCTTTAGAATCATCTCAGATCACATTTGTACCTCCTTTAAAGCACTTCTCAGTTGACAGAATGATTGTTGAGTACATGGGCATCCGATTTGTAGTGGTTTGATTAACTGACAGCTACGTGACTATCTTTTGAAAATGACATGAACACTAAGATGTCACAGGTAAGGATACCAGGGTAGTTCTGCCTTGGATATGTCCAGTAGTTGTGAGTGAATCATCTGATACAGGTGCAGTAGCAGCCAAGAGCATGCCTGTGAACAGACTAAATATAAAATTATGCTTCAAATGGCATATCACTGAAAACAGTGGTTGCACTGACTGATGTGCTTTTGAGAGAGCTTGTGGGTTGCAGTGGAGGGCAAAGGTACAAAACAACACTAGAATTTGGAAATCCTGGCTTGGCACTTAAACCTTTTCTGGCTCCACAGTGAGATCTAAATGAACAGAAGACTCTTTCCCGATGGCAGTCACTGCTCGCCCCTTCCAAACTTAAGTAATGAAATAAAGTGTGTATATATATTTTTAAAAAAATAATAAAAAAAAGGTGGGATCTGGCTGTTCGGATTTTCCTTAAAATGCTTAATTGTATGTGTATATTTGGAGATGAGTGCCCAAGATTCCAGTACAGAGAGTGGAGAGCTGGGGCTCAGCTCAGTGCCATTTGAGATGCCTTTAGGCATCTTGCCTGCATCCTAATTACCAAGTAACAAATCTGAATGCTTCCTATAGGCCCTGTTCATATTTACCAGCACTCCACAATATCTCAGGTACCCTAAGACATATGAAATGTCATGGATGGCACCTGTGGGCAAGATGCCTCTGTTTCATAGGTTTAAGCTGATGTTACCAATACTTAAGTAAACCAGAATCAATTTCATTGAAATAGGGTAATTAGACCTTATGAACTCAGGGCAATAAACATCTTGGTCCTTCTCACAGAGAGACAGACCATCAGAAAAATCACACAAACACACACATGCCACCTTATAACTGCTCTGCCTAGCAAAACTTCAAGTGGAGCTTGTGTCCTTGTGAAGACAAAAAATAATTAGCCAGAAGACACAAATCTGCAAGAAAACAAACTTTTGCAGTTGCAATACTTGCAGAACTATTTATTCATCATAATTTATATATGAAATTCACTACCTTTAAAAGTTAAGTGCAACTTTCTCATCTGGCTCTGTACAGGATTTGCTGTCAGCTGTTAATGAGCCCTGATTCCCAGAAGAAGCAGCAGTCCCCGGACAGGAGAGGACACCACCATTTGACCTTGGGCATCATCCATGTACTCAATGTACCTCACTGCAGCTATGTCCTAAACAAAGGGCCAGCTTAGAAAAATTAAAAAGATTCTATGAAAAATGCTGACTACCAACAGACAGAGCTGATCCATGCCAGGGTTTTATATCATGGATAAGCAGGGTATGAGGCACTTGTCCTCTTATTAGAATGTGAATTTATTAATATGATACAAGTGACATTTAGGGAAATGAATAGCCCATTATTCCATAGGGGTCTCATTAAAGATAGCCTCTCTTGAGGTTGCTCCATAGCAAAGTTTGTAAGTGGATTAGTAGGAAGCATGGAGAGAATGAATGAACTTCAGTGACTGTTCCTCATAATGACTCCAGGTAATTAAAAAGACCAGAGGTATCTGGAGAATTCTATGTCTAATAGTGATCTAACAGTATTTTAAAAACGTCTAACGATGGAGTTAATTGAGCTTTAGAATTCATTTAGCTGGTCCTTGCATTAACAAGTAGCTTTTATGTGATGGAGGAATTAGAAGTTAAATATTGTCTCAATAAGTCTTCAAAGATGTTTCCTATTTTCTGTGTTGGCCATTATTAAATAGTAATGTTTATGCAAATTACAGTGCCTAAGCCTTTTCAGTATTGGGAAATGTTACCCTGAAAACTCATTAACTTTCTGCCATCATGTTCACAAAAAAGTACAAGACAAAATGGGTGCTGAAGGCAGTGCTACAAGCTGAGTACAAATCCAGGCACTAGGAGGACATGGTCAGGTTCAGGAAGACATTACTATTTTCTGCCTTCTGGGAGCTTGGTGATGAATGAGGGGAGAGTCAGTATTCACTGGTTGTCCAAATACCAGAAGGTTTTACTTTTAACCTGGGTCTCAGTAGAACTGCATTCTCTATATGTAAATGTTTAAAATGGAGAGCGCAGCTGAACAGATGAGGATCTGATTTTCTTGGGTGGGATTTAGTTAATTTAACTGCTTCATTCCTATATTTGGCAGTGTGATGAACCAGACCTTTCTGAGGAAGTTCCTGAGTTTCTTAGATAGTCAAAATGAGAAAGAAAAATGGCTTTAAGCCCACCAGAGAAGGTCATGTACACCTAACTCCTGTACTCAAACCTGGATGAGTAAGAACTCCCTCTGGAAGTTTTTACAGTCACTGTTTGCTTATTCCACCACCTAATGACTGAGCAGGTACAGGAAATCATATCAAGAACCATCAAATCAGTAATAATAACAATAATAACATGTAATTTTTTGTCTTTTTCTGTATTCTAAGAAAAACTATTAAAAACTATCCACTACAGCCATGCTGTCTCATAGACAGCTTAGTAGCAGCAGGAACGACACTGAGGTCTGGAGGCCCAATCACACTAAGCATCAGTCCAGCTAAATCTCCTTGATGTGCTCTTTCCAGAAACTCAGAGCCAACCAGACCCATCCAGACCCTCAACCTATTGCTCTGAATCCAAGGGAAAAAAAAGAAGTGGCTCTATTTGTTACTTTTTTTTTTTATTATTATTCTCACCATCTCAAGACTCCATGCATTTTTTTTTCTGCTTTAGTGCCATCTTTCTTTCAAACCTTCTCTGAAAATATCTGTCTTCCCATTTCTCTGTTTAATACTCTTGGTGTATTTTACCATTTTACCAAAATGATATTTTGCATGAAAGACACTGTCCTGAGGAAGGGCCAACTCACACTGTGTTGTTTGCATAGAGGGCATGAAGGAGGAAGAGCAATAAAAGAGCAACTTAATTACTTTGGAGCTGCAGTGCTTCCTGCTGCCACGGCCTCTGCATGCGGTCCTGACGCAGCCACCAGCGTTGGTCAGAGAGGCCTGATCTTGCTGAGAACTCCTCTGGTGCAGCTTTACCCAATGTCACTGAGCAGCTCACAGCAAATGAACACACCACAAAAAGTGGCAGGACATCAGTGATGCAGCCCAGACTAAAAAAGTTACAGAAACAGCAGTGACCTCCAAAAAGCACAAAAGCCTTTCTGCCCTGTTCTCTCTCCTCAGCTGAACAAATCATAACCTCTTCTAGCAGTGCTGTTCACCTCCCCTTGAGAGGTGCTTTACCAGAAAAAGAATGAAAAATCAGAGCACAGCTGCAAAAAAAAAAATTCTCACTTGTGGCCTAAGTACTTGTATTTTTTGTACCTGAACAAGCTAGGATGATATGACCTAGCCTACACTGCATATGTTGAGATTGTGAGACATAGTGGATAGATCTGGATCTGACTTCTCAGTTTCTTCTAGAGCCAGGGATTTCTAGTGACTATGCCTGATGCTGTGGGGTAAGCACATTCATCAGTAGGAAGCATTTAGGAATTTACTCATTCTTCAGTGGATTAGGCTTTGAGCTAAAATCGACAAAAGTAATACAAGTCCAAGAGATCATAGTTTGTTTCCTTTAGAAAGCAGTGGCTTTTTCCTGGCCAATCCTAGCAACAAAATGCCTGGCTTGGCAGCCACTTCAGCTCTGTTGCATTTGCCTTTCCTTCTGTTCATCTCCCTGCTTGACCTTGGGAAAAATTCTTGCTGTCTCTTCCAGGTTGAAATTCCACTGCTAGGATAATTGAACTATAACACAAACCTTTGCATTGACTTCTTTATTTTTTTCAAGATTCAAACATTTTGCTTTACCACTTCCGGTTATCTTATCTCCTTAGAAATTTGTACCTGGGAAGTTATCTATATGCAAAATCAATGTTGAGAACTTCAATGTACCATCTATCTCTGTTTATATCCAGTGACATCCCAGAAACAGGGCATGTACCAGAAAATCTCTACCTTTAGTCTGAGTATACAAATAAGAAAGTATACAGCAAATTCTCGGTATTTTTTTAAATGGTTCCAGCAGGATTATTCACCTCTAATCTAACCATTGCCAATACTGTAGTAGGTGTCTACAACATTTCTTTCCCCATAGCTTCAACAGGCTTTGTGTGCTGTTTCCACAGAAGTTAGTGTAATCAGCAAGTTCACTGTCAGATGTGCCCTTTTCTGCAGTGGCTGTAAGTTGAAGTGAGCCAGCGGTCTGCTTCCAGGTTAGGAATATCATAGCACTAACTGATACTCTATTATTTTTTTGTTCATATGCCATGCATGTGACTTTCCACTCTGAAAAGCCAAACCTAAACAAATTTAAAAAACACCCCAAACTCACAAAAACATTGATTTCCTTTTTCATAGCCGAAACGCAGAACATTTTTGCCACTTGAAAGTCAAACCCATCTCTTGCATGTCACTGCACTCACTGGTTATTATCAAGAAGAAATATGGCTCATTCTTGGGAATGATTTTTTCTTTGAGCTTTGTCTTCTTCCTACTTATTCATATGTCTTGTTCCTCCAAGACTGACTGTTTCATGACATTCCAAGTTACTCTTCTACTGAAGCTGTGTAGAGTGAATCAAAGAAAGCACATCTCACAGAAGTGCCTCTGCAGCACATTATGGACTGCACAGCTCCCTAGGAGCAATTTAAAATGAAGAACAACCTTTTCCAACATCCTTTCAGAACTGCACATGTACATTAGCCAGACACAAGACTGAGCTGCAGAGGGTGCAGTAAACTCCCCATCTGCTCTTCACAGTGCTCATCACTGATGTCTAACACACAGTAAAGTCATTTGGCCAAAAAAAGCCACAGCGGATGAGACAAGTGCACCAGAAGCCAGATGAACCTTTTCTTCCTCAGGGTCCATGGAAGGAAATGTGTCAGATCCAGACAATATTTTCTCAATATTTCATTCCAGAGCATGTGGTATCTGTAGGTAAGTCATTCTCCAAATGAACTAGGGAAGCCAGGTTTTGTTTTCATTTACACTCCCTTATACACTCAGTTGATCTTAGCACAACTACTAATTCTCTCCAGTGTACACGATGTCTGATCTCTGAGGGTCTCAGCAGCCAGCTGAAAACTTGGCAGAGTTTTCAAAAATCATCTGCAAGTTTCCATTTTCCAAGAAACCTCTTTTCTAACGCACTCCTTCGCTAGGGTCAGATCCCTTTATGGTACCACGATCTGATCCCTCTGCAAACGCTCTGCTCCGAAGGAGCCCGCATTTCCCACAGGCAGCTCTGCCCGGTGGGATACGGACTTAATGTGGGATTTTTCTTTTTTTATTGTAAGGGACCAGTCCCGGGTTGTTTCAGGGTTTTATGCTGTGCCGCAGCCTTGAGACGGTGAGAGCCAGGTGTTGATGTGGGTTTGTATGATGCCCAGTGACTTCCATCCCCTAATGCCGGTGAGGTGGGGGGCTCGCCCCACTTCCAGGCTAGCGCAGCCCTTGGCCGGGCTCTCTGTGGGACGCTGCGCTCGGCCGGCCCCGAGCCCGGCCCCAGCACACACTGCCCCGGCCGGGGCNTGGGGCCGAGCAGCGGAGCGCGGAGCGAACAGCGGAGCTGCCCCAGCGGGGCGGCTGCGGGCAGGAGGCGCCGCTCTGCCGGTTGCGCCTGAGCGGAGCAACCCGAGAAAGGAGCATCCCGAGCAGGAGCATCCCGAGCAGGAGCGTCCCGGCGGCGTCAGCCGTCTGCTATTCGAGGGAAGTCGAGGCTCCGGGTGTGGGGTGTTTTGTTCTGCCCCTGCCGCTCACCCGGTGCGCGTTGCTCGTGCCCTCGGTGCGAGCGGCGCTCGGCGGGCGCGGCTGCCCGGCGGCCGAGCGCTGTCGCTCGCACGTTCCCGCAACGCCGGGGCCGCTCGCTCCCGCTGTC
>VXBU01009944.1:1133431-1153430 GCA_013400315.1 Bombycilla garrulus | reverse complement strand
CGGGTCCCGGCGGGTTTGGGAAGCTGCCGTGCGCCCTGGAACAGCTCCCGCCGTGTCTCGCCTGTGCTGCTGCTCCGAGGGAGCGTCCTCAGCGGTTTGCTTGTCCTGTGCTGTAACCAAGGGCATTTGATTTTCGCAAGCGTTTAACTGAGGTATGTGTTTTGTGGCCTGTGCTTGATCGTTCTCAAACGCGTTTTGGAAAGAGCCTGTATTTAGTCTAACTCACTTCGCGGGTTGTCAGAGTGCTTGAACTGAACGAGCCCTTCTTGGGTTTGGAGGAATAGCTTTCGGCGGAGGCAAAAAGGGGAACCCTCTGAGAGAGCGTGGGGACAGCACGGGGCTGCACAGCTTCTGGAAGGAGGGATGCGGAGAGAAGGGAGGCACGGGCTCGTTTCTTTTGCTGAAAGATGCTGCAGCCCAGGGGTGTGATAGCGCAGACCATTGGGTCATCACTGTGCAAGAAAATTCTTGGCTCAGCGGGCATAAGCATAGACTGGCGCCCGTGTGCTCTTATACATTGTTTGTGGAAAGATGACGGGGAAAGGTTTGCTCCCTCTGCAAATAAATTGTAACATGCCTATCCAATGTAGTGGGAGAAGGGCTGAGCTTTGCCAGCACAGCATGGAAAAACACCACAGGATGGATGCACAAATATGTGCCCTTTGCAAGCACTTTATGTCAGCCTAAAAGCTGCAGGCTGTTTCAACATCATCTTGCTAGATGTAATAAAGTTTGTTACAGAAATCAAGTGAAGCAAACTCTTCCTAGCCTTGCAAATGCTAAACAGAGGAAAATTGTGAAAGTGGTGGTAAAGGTCTGAGAATAGGCCACGCTGATTAACATTTATATAAGCAAAGATAATTAGGAATGCATTCTAGCTATTATTAAATAAATTCTTAGCTAATTATAGCAGAATGGGAAAAAAGAGGAATAGGAGAAATGTGTAAAATCTGGACCACATAAGATGCATATAATGCTGGCAGTTTTATTATGATGAGGGATCCAAGTGGAGTGTCGTGTCTGTTTCCTTGTGATTTTGCTTTTTACAGTCATTTTGAGCCCACTCTAACTTTCCTGTGCCCGAACAGACCGAAACAAAAGGCAACCTGAAGCCACCAGCTGTTTTTTCTCTGCTATTATGCCTAGAAAGGCTTGTTCCCCTTAGGGATGGTTGGTGGTTGTAGCTGTGTCCTGGCTGCCTTCCTTTCCCACCTCTCCCCGTGGACTGGGTCACCCCTATCACCCAAGGCAGGAGAAAGAAAATCCAGGCATGTCCCCCCTGCCTCCCTCATGTTTCCCCAGCTTTCCTGTGCTCTGGCACACAGGCTGGCATGTCTGCAGCTTGCTCCCTACTTGCTATGCTTTGCTGTCAACATGATACAAGCTGCAGGACCTGGAACTGCTGGGGAAGGGGTCTTGGGCTATTTCAGCATCCAGGTCTAATCTAGTACTATCACCATGTCTGTATGTGAATATGTCTTAGGCAGTTATTGCCATGGGCATTTTGTTAACCTTTTCATATGTAAACAGCTGAACTGGGATAACTCACCTCTGCCAAGTGTGTTTGCTGATAATTGGGTCTTACTGGTGCAGCGCAAAGTCTAAGTGGTATTCTGTAAATTCCCCATCAGAGGCAGGAAGCAATGGAGTCTTTCCTCCTTGCACCCCACAGAAGCAGAAGAGGAATACATTCAGAAGTTGCTGAAAAATCCGATGTTTCTGATAGGCCTGAGACCTGGAATCTAAATACTAAAAAGTCAGTATATTTTCACCTCTGTCTCCTGCACTCTTTTACAAGCAGTCTTCCCCCTGTGTCTTCATGACTGCGGTTGCCTCCTTTTCCTGGCTTGCGCAGAGGAAATCCTGTTACGACACAGTCGATCCATGGCATGGCTGCAAAATCCACCTCTTAGCCTGCCACTTCGTCGGCATCTCCCCTCTTTGGCAGTCCTGCTGCTGCTCCCTCTTTCCCCCTTCATTGGACATGTCAGTCTGAGGCTTCGCTTTCAAGTGTCCTTGACAGTCGCCCTGTACATGATGTACCAAGTCTCCCGTTTTCCCAAGATATACCCCTGGGCTTTGATCAGCCTGTGCTCTCAGCGTCTTTCTCCCTCAAGCCATTATCTTTGCATTTCTCAGAGCTCCACCTTGTGCTTACTTGTAGCTTCATATAGGCACCTTGTCCATCATTCCTTTAATCTCCTTGAAATGTCCCAGCACATTCACTTCGGTTTGATGTCTTCAGCAGCCATCTGGTGAGATGCGAAGACAAGCCCTCACCCGTGCTGTCACCATCCCTGCCACTGGAATTACTCTTGTTCTGGATTGGAGCACAACAGTGTCCTCTAAAGCTAGGACATCTGAGGGACAGTTGTTGAACAGATCACTCTATCTAGCACCAGCAGAAATTCTCCTTCCATACCCTACATTATCCTTACTTGCTCTTTTTTGGCATTTCAGGTGCAACCCTGCCCCCTTATGCTTGCAAGACGATTGCTCTCTTTGCAATCGTGTTGACTCTTTGCCTAAGTTGTTGCAGGCTGTTTTGCAAACTGGGACTATATGTGAATATTAGGCACAAAATATGCCGTGGTTTCTTTGTCGGGGGGGGCATGCATGCAGCCTATGTCTGTAAAATAAAGAATGGTGTAAGGATAGGGATTTTCTGTTGCAGCAGTGAGGGGACACAGATAATCAGAAGAGAAGGCTGTTTCCTTACTTTTCTTGGTAAAGCATGCTGAGGTACCCAAGTCAGGAAGCAGAGTTACAGTGAGCAGAGTTACTGTGATAGCACATCTGTGCCTAAAACTCCCTTGACATTTAAGTGTACAGCATGTAGTTGATACTGAATCTGCATTTTTTTGAGAGAAAAAAAAAAAATCTGAAAATTATGCATTACCAGAAACTTCTGTTTAACCAAGTGTAAAAAATTATGTCCTAGCTTTATATCGTTACAAGATTCCTAAGAAGGTTGAAATGAAATCTGTTTGACAATCTGGGTATGATATGAATTTATAAAATTTGTAATTTATAAAATATGTAATTTATACCTTTTGTTTTTATAAAATATATTGAAATCATTATAGCAGCTGAATTTTGCAATAGAAAAGTGTTTTCTTATTGTTCAGGACTCTACTTCCTGGGTCACAGCTTCGTTAGTTAAGGACCAATACCCCCATTGATTAGCAAACTTAAAGGGCACTTACTGTTCAGCAGAGCTCCTTGCTGTATTCTGCCCAGAATGCTCCCGAGACAGGAATGGAGGTGCCCCCATGGAGTGTGGGAGA
Source organism: Bombycilla garrulus (assembly GCA_013400315.1). Lineage (NCBI taxonomy): Eukaryota > Metazoa > Chordata > Aves > Passeriformes > Bombycillidae > Bombycilla > Bombycilla garrulus. Next base: position 1,150,143 of record VXBU01009944.1, on the reverse strand, counting down.
TGAGAGCTCTCAGGTACGCCCGTGCGTGCAGCCCCGTGCGTCATCGGCATCAGGCAGGAGGATGTGCTGCAGCACTGGGAGAGACAATAGATTAATAGATAAATCCGTTCAGTTCCAGATGTAGCCACACTTTGTCTTAAAACTGCATTCCTTGTAGATGAAGGGGCTGTGTATCATATTTTTGAGGGGTTTTTCCCCCTCTACCTGGAACTGAAGCTGAGGGTCTAAGCACTGCAAGATTTTAGGTTCGCACATGAGTGTGATGGAAAATGAAAGCAAGCTCTGATAACGAGGACTGCTTACCCTGGTGTTTATTATTTTATCTGGTAGGTTTTGGTCTGAGTAAACAATGTGCAGGAGCTGAAGCACTGCCCCATGAGAAGTGTGGTGGCTTCAGGAAGGGTGAACACACTGCACAGCCCTCCACTGCACTGGCTACTTGGCCTCACTTGTGGAGTCCAGTGCTGCTCTGCCTGTGTCAGATGGAAAAGGTGGTTATTGGGAGCCCATGTGAAGGGTCAGCTGTGAAGTAGCAAAGCTTAATTAACATTCGTATCTTCTGAGATTAATTACATCACCGCTATGCCACACACACTTATGCTGGATGGAATCTCCTGACAGGCTTATCAGTTGGTGGGATGCTCCAGACAGCCTTTGGAAAGAAGGGATAACAGGAGTGGGATGACTCAGCCATGAAAGAAGACAACGAGGTGAAGCAGTAGAAATACTTTCATATACTTGTTCCACTGAGGAAAATGGGTTTTAATGGAATTTTCATTTCTTATTAAGCAGCCAGTTCTGTTAAAACAAAACTTCCAAATCGGATATTGCAAGAAATCAAACAAGAAGTCATTACACAAAATGCAGAAGTTAAGGATTCCTGATACGTGCTGGTTTCTCCCCTTCCCTGGTTAACCTTGCCCTAGACCTCCTTTCCAGCTGGGCACCTGGGATCTGTCACTTTTAACAGTGACACCTTAGTTGGCTTATTTTGGCTGTAGAAGTCAATTACCAAGATTTAAAGCTGTTCATGAGCAACCAAATAGCTGTGTGAACCTTCAAGTCTTCTCTGCCCTATCATTAAACTTTAGGAGCTCAAATCTGTTTGAGGCTTCTGCCTGGGTTGAATTTGGCTGAGAGTGGCAACAGAAGTTATTCAGAATGGCAGTAAGGGTAATAAATTTGGGACTGGATACCAAGAAATCAAATTCAACCATTCCTATGGTCAGCAAAGAGTAGGCTGTTGAGTTTTGGGTGGGTTTTTTTTCAGCAACCTATATTTTTTCACAGGAAATTTTCAAAAGAAAAAGAGAAATAAATATTTTTAACAAACCATCACCGGAAGGAGACTGATTTCCTTGGTGACTATGTCCTTTGGGTGACATTGAGATTGACAGTCTCATAGGAAGCTAGACTAGGAGTGCCCCACTTCTCTGTCTAAGGCCTCAGAGGCACAGCAATGAGATTCCTTGCCCCTCTCCACATCCTGAGAGATACAGGGAACAGATAGATCCCTTACATGTATTACTGGCTCAGTGAGTGAATACATTGTTTGGGCCAAATCCTTCTGTAGGCTGCTGCTGCAGCTGAAACAGTAAAAATAGCTGTGAGGGGCATTAGAGTGGTGCAAGAGGATGAAGGACTGTGGCATACAACTGTGAATGGCAAGCGGTCTTCTGAAGATTAGCTTTTTAATGTTCTGGTCCAAGTATTTCTCTGTTCTTCAAAGATAATTAAAAGCTCTGCCCTCCCTGCTTCACTGTGTACACTTGCCATTTGAATATGAATGCCTGCACTTAAGGAAGCCTCGAGGATGTCTTGTGCTTTTCACTTCGTGTTTAATCAGCCCAAGGTTTAGTAGGCTCTGGTCCCCTTGCCTTGCTGGAGATTGTGGCACTGTTGTATTGAATGTATGGGCAAAAGCAGTGCTCTGTGTTTCTGGAGGGAGATGGACTAACACAGATTCTACCAAAAAAAAAGAGCAAACTAATCTGTATTTGCCTTGGTTGAAGATACAGCCCTGTTGCAGAGATCTATGCCTCTCTCCCCCAGGGAAGAAATAAAGGGGAGGAAAAGGGTCTCTGCTACAAGCAGACAAAACTGGGTGCCATAGGGTAGAGCTCTCGGCTATGTGAGGCATATTTGCCAGAGAAAACACATACAGGGGCTGCTGGACCCCTCTCCATCCTGTACCACACCTGCCTCAGCTTCAGAAGCAGTTCTGGACAGGGTGACAAGGGTGCATGCCCTCACATCCAGAGCATGAGCTGGGTCTGTCTATGGGGCAGCTGCCTTTGGGGTTCACCTACAGCCTCCTACCTCTCCTTCACAAAGAGATGGTCAATAACCTGTCTGACTCCCTTTGGGTGGAACATTAATATAGGCAATGTTATCAAAACATTTGGATTTAAACAAAACTGTCTTTTAACAGGTGCACTAGATAATTTTCTTTATTGAACTAAGAGAGGCTTCAACCAGAAGGGATTCAGTGACTGAAGGGATGAAAGCAGCCCAACAATGTATCAGCATCCATCCCCAGAGATCTGCTTCAATCGCAGTCAAACCAAATGTGCTGAAGGGGGCAGAGCTCTAAGATGTACAAGGATTGTGAAAGTGTCTTTTCTTTCCCAGAGGGGAAAATCTGTTTGAGAGTGGCCCCTCTTTTGCTTTAATCTGTATCATCTAGGACTGTTTCTTCATATACAAGAAATTTAATTTACTTTATTAAAAACAATTCAAGGGTTATGTTTTAATTTTAGGTATTGAATGCATATAGCACACAAATTTCTTCTAGCTATTCTTGTGTATATAACATATTTCAGGTATATGAAAATTTAAACTGCAGATAGTTGGAAATAAAGAGAATGAATAAATAATAGTGTGTAATCCAAAAGACCTGATTCCTGGCTGGAGTCTTTAGGGTATAATGTGAAATGAATTGGAGAGCCGATACAGTGCTCTAGCACTTAAAAAGGTGCCAGGGGACAGATGTCTGTCTTGGTCCTGGAGCACACTGCAGAAGAAGAGATAGGTGTTATCAAAGCCTGTCTGTAAAGCAGAGTTCAGGATCATGGTTTTGATACTGTACGTGCTGTGCTGTAACTGGGCAGCAGAAGGATGTTGTTAGCAGGAATAAAACACAAGCCAGGATTCCAGTTGGTTTGCTGTTTTTTGGTTTTTTTTACTGAAATTTCTGCGAGCAAGAGCAGTCAAAATTCAGCACTTGTCTTTCCTTTATTTTTATTGTAGTTATTACCAAACTCTTCATTTTTATTTGTTTTTATAGGGGCTTTTCTCAGCATGCAATCCCTTTAGATTTGTGCGTGATCACCAACCACATCCTCCGCATTGGATATTCGGCTTCTATTTCCATATCTTCTTCCTGCTTGTAAGTATTTTATTCTTTCTCTTTGCTCATTTTTCTTTTACTTTTAAAGACCAGATTTAACTCACAGGTTCTGGGTCTGATCCCAGGTCATGATGTCTTTGATTTACATTGATATAAATGACTGTACAATCCGCAGATCCATGGGAAATGTAAATTAGAGAATCATTGGAGCCTATCTGAATTAGTATAAGTGTCCTTATGGCTCAGAGGGTTTCCTTTTTCCAGCCCCACACAAACCCCCAAACAAAATATAACTTGATTTTAACCTGCAACCAGGCCATCTGGACCTTTGTCTTCTTAGATTTTCAAAGACATAGATTAGATCATAAATTAAAAGGAAAACTTTGCTTGTGGCAGGAAATAGTTTTTCTTTTCCTTCTGTGCTCTGTTTTATTGAGTCAGCTGGCAATTGATCCTGTTTCCCCGGCAGAGTGGAAAAGGGATTCTCTGCTCCTGGAAGGTCCATCTGTAATGGGAAAAAAGAAGCATCCTACTTACTTGTGGTCTTTTAATTGCCAAAGGCATGTATCCAAGAAGAAGTATTAAGGATCATATTCTTGGTAAACTCCAAGCTAGAAGGCATTATTTGCCTTTCGTACCTACATTTTGAATGGAATAAAATGTTGCTCACATCTTTTATTCTGTCTAGAGCTACTGTCTTATTTAGTTGCATACTGTTAAACTGCTACACTTTTCCTGTCTAGAGCATATTGCCTTTCAAGGCTGAAGTGTTCCTGCTACGTAAAATTCATTCAGTCCTTTAGTATGAGCATGCAAAAATGTTTTTATTGGCATTAAATATTTTGTGTTACGTGTTTTCTGGAAGGGCAATATTGGTAATATAGGAAGGAAATAAATGTAGAAAACAAAGACAGTGAGGGGGAAGATGAAAGAATTAAACCAGGAGCCCCCTGGCTTTCATACATATATCAGTCTAGAGAAAACTTGCTGCCAGCTTTTGGAACCAATCACTATGATAGCAAATCTTGGGCAGGGGCAACACTTCTTTAGGGATGAGTAAGTCTTATTTTAGGACTGGCATCACCATATTACCTGGGAACCTGCACAGTCTTCCTCCTGCTCCTCCTGCCCTGCTGCAGCATATTGAAGTTTGGCCAGCCGAGGGACTTCTCTCTTGTAACTATGCTAAAGGCAAATTAAGATCTCATCTGTTAGGAGATATTTACAATTAGGGCTTTTTAGGATACTTTCTACCCCTAAAGAAACAGTTCATAGGAGATTGTGATTGTGTAAATTTATGCAATATGCAAACGCTGATTTTCTTTGATGCCAATTTGTCTCTCTGCTTAAACATTTTGAAGATGCTGAAATAGCCAAGGAATTTCTCAGCTTCTAGTCACAAAAATACAGGAAGAACCAAGAAAACTAAGTGCTTTTGTATGGCTGATAAACTCACAAGAAACTGAGTCTACCGGACTTATCTTTGATGTCTGTTCCTTAATTTTTAAGGTTTCAGTGGTGTGAATACACACCATTAAATTATATCTGACTAAGCCTCGAGAAGTAGAGTTGTTGTATCAAGACATATGAAGAAATACAATACAGCTGGTAAAGCATTTACGACACTGGGACTATGAAAAAACTCTGTTCATGCCATCCTAGAGAGTGTCACAGTCTCATTTAATATTCACTTTAGTCTGAACTGGGAGAGATGGCTACTGTCTTAGCAATGCTAAATTACATATGTTACATATAATTTGGCACACAGAGCATATGGTAGTTGTGAGGCCTCTGCTCCTAACAACATTTGCATTTCCTTACAAAATGGATTTTCTGGCAGGTACCATCAGATATGCAGTAGTGGCTGGCTTTGGCATGGCTGCCCAGGCGTGGCACTGCTGGTACCTGTAGCTGGCCCCTTACACAGTGATGCCTTGCCTGATCCCCCACCTGCTAAGTTTGCCCTTCTTCTGGTGAGTTCCTACTTACCACAAGATAAAAGGCTCCAGCTGAGCCTGCCTAGAGTGTCTGACAAGTTAGCTTACCCCTGGAATAAGAGTGGTTGTCCTCACCTGTGAAAGGTATTTATACCAAAGACATGAATGAAGAAACAATGGGCAGCCGGGAGAATATACCTAGAGAGTGGCTCTGGTTGAAAAGCCAGGATGTACAAATGACACCATGTATCTAGAAGAGCCTTTTCTTTTGTGCCAATGCTCATATTTGTGGACCAGAGTAGCAGAACAAGGTTTTGCTCTCTTGTACATCTAAAACCAGCAGAGTGTGGAGGTGGAGTCTGTGCCTTCTTGAACCAGTGAATTTTTTTACTGAAATGTGTGAATCTTCTGGGCAGATTGTCCATCAGAGCAGCAAGGTTGTGTAACAATGGAGCAATAGCAGCAGGAAAACTCAGCCATAGTCAGAAAGGCAGGGTATGATCTGGGGCTTTCAGCAGTGAGGCTGGACTGGAGGTCTCAGGGAGCTTCTTCAAGTCACAGAGCCCTGTCCTGGCATTGAAGAGGTGCCTCTGACAAAGTAATCCTGATCCAGCCACACCACAGAATCTGAGTCCTCCAGCAGACAGGTGCCAGTTCTGCTATCCCTGGAGTTTTCAAGAGTGGTTAATTGGAAAGCCACCTCCTGTCAGACAGAGTTCTCCATCAGGAGTCATTCAGGAACAATACTTGCAATTTATTCTTTGCCTTAAACAAACTCAGCTTTCCAAAAATAGATGAGGGAAAGGTGGGGACTGCAACAGAATGTGAAAACTTTGCCTCTGTGGTTCATTTCCTGGGTCAGTTTAGTTACAGTTTACAGTCAGTTTAAAAACTGGTTTACTGCCGTTTACTGCCTTTGCCATTAAACTTTGAAGTCAGCAGCAAATTTCCCAATCACTTTTTTGGGACTAGGTTTGGGCTAAATGTTATGATGTTGTTGTATATAGTTTTCAGAAATGCAAAAAAAAACCCCAATTAACTAACAAGAAGGTGAAGGTGCCATCTGACTCTCTGGGGGGTTATTTCTTCAGGAGGATCAGCGTAAGTGAAACAAACAGTTCATGGCTCTTACCTTCTTCTCCCAGCAGAAGCAGGAGCCTGAGCTGAAGTGGTAGCTGTGGTGCACTGAATAAAACTACTCGTGTCTTTATTTGGAATCAGAGTTTACAGTGTCTCTCATCTCACTACAAAATACTCGTTTAAAAATAGGCTGGGTGATGTTGTAAGACCTATAAAAGCCCTGATTTAGCAGAACACTCACATCTATGCTTAACTAAGGTCTTTATTATTCTTACTTAATACTATAAATTTTCCACAAACTTCAAAAACGTCACAAAAAATGCCACAGTTCTTTCTTGTACCAGGGTCAAGTGCTAGTAGTAAAACAGAATGTAGTAGATTTCAAGTGTGTGAAAAATTTAAAGGCTTTCAACTTCTGCCATGTTAAAGAATTCACGTGAATTAATTCCTTGTTATTATAGAGCAATTCAATTAATAATGGGTCTGATTTTCATTGTGACAAGTAATTAAGAATAAACATCTCCTATATCAAAGCCTATCTTTTAAAAAGGATAAATTAGCTTAACTATTAACTGAACTATTTCCAGAACATGAAATGAACACATATTGTTCCATTAGTTAATTTTATATCACTAAATTAAAGACAGTTCAAAAGGAATATAATCTCATAAGGGTCTCTCTTTGTTCAGTCTGTTGTGACGTATTTCACCAGGTACAACAAATACAGTTTCCTGTGGGGCTAAATACCATTATGGTTATAAAATGGTTTTAGTTTAGTATATTTTATGCATCACTATGAGTTATATACCACAACAGTAAGCATATTTTTATCTGGTATTCTCAGGTGCATATTTTGCAGGCTATTGGGATGCTTGATTAAGACCACCAAAAGCTCTACTATAAAATAACAAACACAATAAGTAAACAATAAAACAATATCTGGAATGTAACCTTTTGTCCACAGCCTTTAGATGGTCCTCCTGCTTGCTGGGCTGGCAGGGCTGGGATGCCTGCTCCTTGGGATTTTGCTTGTAGGTGTCAGAAGCTGCTTCAGTCCACTGAAACATACCTAGATCATGCCTGAAACATTGAGATCTCCATGGCAGAATTACAGTGAGGTACATTTTGATATTTGAAACCATTCAAAACATTTTATAAATACACAGTGGGAAAGCAAGTCTGGCAGATTTTTGGGTACCTCTGGCAAGACACTATGGAGTAAGTAGCTAATGGATTCAACATTGACTGTGTTGTTGAGTGGCTTTGCTCATCTAGGTTGAGGAGCTGAAGTCTTTAGAGGAGGTTTCATTACTTGACTAGATTTTTTATCACAAGATAAATTTGGATTCCAATACCTCTGTCTCATATAAAGTACATTTTTGATTGTGCTGTTCTGCAATTACACAACTCATGGTTGGGATGAGTCAATTTTAATCCATTAGGATTCAGTAGGATTTCTCCTAATCCCTGCATTTTGGAAAATTGAGATATAAAGATAATTGCTAGCTAATTCTTTAAGAATTGCATCTTCGAGCTCAAAAATGTAACTCTTAAAACCTAAATTATATCAGGTGCATGTTATCTGTCAGTAAATTAACCTTGGGTTTTTTTTCCCCCTTGCAGTTCTGAAGGATAAAATCTTAAATTGTCCTGGGCTCAAGAGTAAAGGATAAATTCATTCACTGGCTGACTTGTCATCTCACTGTTGTGATGGAAAAATGTTCGCCTAAAGTAAACCCTTTTTATCTCACTAAAACTCCCTTTGAATACAAGATCAGTTGTGATTTTTGAAACACAAACCCAATAATGTCAGAACCCGACCCTTCCTCTGGATTTGTGGGAAACATGGAAAATGGGACTTTTCTGGAGCTGTATCCCACATCCCTTTCAACTTCAGTGGATTCATCGCCTGGCCGTTTATCCAACGTCTATGTCTATGTTTCCATATTCCTCAGTCTCTTAGCTTTTCTCCTTTTGCTACTGATCATTGCACTTCAGAGGCTGAAAAACATAATTTCTTCTAGTTCCTCCTACCCTGAATACAATAGTGATGCTGGAAGTTCGTTCACTAATTTAGAGGTTTGCAGTATTTCTTCCCAGCGCTCTGCTCTCTCAAACCTTTCTTCATGAAAATAAATGAAGGGAAACACATGGGGAATGGAAGAGCTTTGTCTGGTTTCTTGGGGAAGTAGTGCATGTAACATTTGCCTTAGAAGACTATTATCAAGAGGTGTTGGGAAAGGTTTCCTTATTTTTTCCCCATTTCCTTTTCTATTCTTCATTTCCTCTTGAACTAGTTTTCCTTTTGGACAATGGATAATGATACCTGCTCATCATTTCTTGCCTGTAATAGTGATGCTGTCTCTTTCTCACACATAGACAGTGTTCATTAAGAGTATTCCTGCCAAATTGTAATACAGTTCTAGCTGGATGTGTAGTTTTTCTGCTTTTAATTGTGACCCCTTCCCTGGTCTTGTGTCAGCAATATGCTGACTATTTTTCTTTTCCTTTTTTAATTATATAAGGGCTTCTGGATGAAATCCCTATTGCTAAAGTACAAAAAAAAAATCTGCTTAAATTATGACTATTGGGACAATTTATAGTTGATGATATTGTTTCCTTTTTTCTTTTTAATTTTCACGTCTTTTTCAGTATTTATTGATGTTTGTAAAACACAACTAATTCTTTAAGAATATTGCTTTTGTTTATTTGTACTCTCACCTCATTCTGTATAAAGTCTGTATTTCAGTTTTTGAGTCTCTTCGGTTAACTTAGTAAAGCAACTACAATAATGATGCCCATGGTTGAATGTGTGGAGGTATTTTTGGACCCTGTTGCATCTCATTATCTCATTTGCCTAATGACATGTTCCTCCAGGGGGCAGCTTTTGCTGCTGAATCATAAATACCACACAACTCCTTTTCATTCTGCAGCTTATTCTCACTGGATACTAGGACAAACAAGTGGTTTCTTTTAAAAGACCTGCATTCCACAAATACAGGTAGCAAGTGAAGAGCTCCTAAACTGTCTTTTAGGCACATGATGTTTTTACTCACTTGAGCAGGGCCAGCAGGGTCAGAACTTGTACTGGTGAGGACTTTCTGGGCCAGGCTTGGTCCTGTGGTTTCAGAAATGCACAGTGGGTGGAGGGGGACACACAGGGATCTGCACAGTGGCCGGGAAGAGCTGTGCTCTGACCTGCAGGAAGTGCAGGGTGTAGCTGCAGAGGGTAGGAGGGGATGGGCAGGAAAAAATGGCAGTGGCTCTGACACTTTTCCACATCAGCATAAGGAAAGGCCAGCAAGAGGAGAAGAGAAATGGATTCACAATCTCACTCCTCTTTGCCATGCCATTTTCTGGGCTATCATTTTCCCTGCTCAAAATGTAACATGTCACTCAATTTCTGCTATAAAATATTGAGCAGCTTTGTGAACTGGATCCCATGGTCAGCTGGGTTTTAAACTAAGCCAAGCATTCAAAGTAGTGATTTGAAGTGGCAAATGTTGCCTGCTAGAGCTGCAGCCCCAGACTGGTGCAATGCCTTTTTGTCCTTACTGCACTGTGTGAGAACAGCTCTCTCCTGCCACCCAAGCCTATGCAAATTTTGCTCTCATGGCTGGATCCAAGTCACTGGAGAGACCTAAGAAAGGTATGGATGGCATTGTCACTGCCTTTTCTGCTACTGAGAACACTCAGTTCTGTTACACTGACATAACACAGGTGTAACTCTGGGAGATGGGATGATCTCAGCAGGAGCAGCTGCCCTCCCCTCACATGGCACCACTGTCCAGCAGACCCAGGGATTAGGAAACACTTCCCAAACACATTTATACTTCTCACCAAGCTGTCTGTGCATTCATGTAAACAAGACAGACTCTGCCATTAACTACACAGGCTTTAAAACACAAATTTGGAAAGTCTGGTGTAAATATAATCATTAGAAATACAGCTGCTGTTGCCAAACAATACAAATGATGCTGGAGTTGGTGTTTCCAATTTTTAAAAGTGGACATGCAGTATGGTAATTGGTAATGACTTACAGAGGTGATTAGCTCCTTACAGAGGCCAAAGAGCTTGCTGACTAATAAAGAACATAAGCCTGCAGATTTCCTGAGCCAAACTGGTTTGATGAATATATTTATTGCTTGGAATATTTTATTCATCTAGACAAAAGCTTCTTGTACATCACTTTTCACTGTATTTGACAATTGGCCTTGAAAAAAAGAGGTAGCTGTTTAAAAGGGATCAGGAAACATTATTTCCCTTCTGAAAGCTCTTTGAAATCCCAAACATGTAACAGAATGTATTTGTATGTTGATTGGTAGATAGAAATAAATGAGCCGTAAATCAAGACCAAGCAACTGTTTGACTATCTTCCCTTACTGACAAAGTTGTAAATTTGTTGCTTCCTTGCTGCAAATGGAGGAATTTACTCAAAACCAGAGATGAGACCACAGGTTGAGATGGATGTTTGTTCCCAGCAATGTGTTAATACTTGCAGATATAGAGACATTTAGTAATAAAATACAAATTGTTGAAACCCCATCACTGTGTTCAGTGAGCTGCTGTTAAACTTCACCAGAACAGAAAGTATTTTTCCAACCGCAGAAAATAGCAAAGATGACTGAAACAACACATTTGATTTTGCTTTGTAGTTTACTAGGTGCTATTAATTTTTTTCCACTCTGCAGTGACATACGGGATTCTATAGTCATCATGATTTCAGCTGAGTTGCATCTGTTCTCTTCAAGACACATTTGAATAGAAACAAGTAGGTTCCAACAAAATAGCATCCGGAGAAGCCACAGGCAAAAAGCACAATGGCATTTTTGAGGATTGCTAAGTACCAGTTCTTCAAGAAAAAAAGGAAAAAAAAAATAAAAAAAGGAAGAAGAAAAGTAATCCACCTGAGAATCTGAGCCTAAATTAACCTAAGAACACTGGAACAGGCTTCCTAAAGAGGGGGTGGATGCCCCAAGCCTGTCAGTGTTTAAAAGGCACTTGGACAATGCTTTAGCTTTTGGTCAGCCCCAGAGTGGTCAGACAGTTAGACTAGATGATCACTTTAGGCACCTTCAAGCTGCAAATATTCTACTATTCTATTTCAACTAGAGTTGCTGGGATATTTTCTGTCCAGTTCTGGGTTCCCCAGTAGAAGAGATGTGGAGATACTACACTGAGCCCAGCTCAGGGCTGTTAAGGATAAAAGGATTGGAGCATCTCTCATATAAGGAGAGGCTGAGAGAGCTGGGACTGTTTATCCTATAGAAGGTGCTGAAGGATCTCATCAATGTATATAAATCCCTTATGGGAAGGAGGAAGAAGAGGGAGCCTTCCCAGTGGTGCCCACAACAGGACAAGAGGCCAAACTGACACACATGAAATTCCACAAGAAAATATATTATTGAGATGGTAGTCAAACACTGGCACAGGTTGTCCAGAGAGGCTGTGGCACTTCCATGTGTGGACCTGCCTGCAGCTGACCCTGCTTTAGGCAAGAGGACTGGATCAGACAATCCTCAGGCAGCCCCCTTCATGTCAGTGCAAAAACTCAGAGACTTCTGCCCCCTCCTGCTGTGATTTCTCATCCCTGGAGCAGAGTCAGCAATATCTTTATGGGGTAATTAGTTCAATAATTTGTTGTTAAAGAGCTGCTCAGCTCCCCCTCCTCCCTGCAGCCACATACTTTCCCAGCTTTTCCACTGCCTTTTTGTGGTATTTGTTCACATTTCACAGTCAGCTTTATCTCTGAGCCTTTTTCTGTTTTTACTGAGCCCTCTAACTCAAACACTTCCATTAAATTTGTTAAGATATGACTCCAAGACTGCATGGCATCAGGTAGTTGCAAAGCATACCTGGAAATCTATAGGGAAAAAAATGAATAAAAAATTGATGAGGAAGGAAGGAGGGGGTTCTGTAGGAGCTTCTGGAACACACAGAAAATTTATTTTGCTTTAGTTCACCAAATATGGTCCATTCAAGCATATTTAGTCAGAGTACCTGCTGAATGCTGTAGCAGCCTCTATATCTAAACACGCACTGTTGGTCACCTTAGACCTACTGTCAAGTTAACCCATTATATTTATCTGCCCTGAAGATTACATTATTCCCATCCTGAAACAGTGTCATGCTTTTCACTTAGCAACTCTTCAGCTCTGTGGAGAGTTTATTCCACTAAAATTATTTTCTGTGTTCAGCCCTTCTCTGCCAGCTCACCTGAAAGGTCTCTGTAAGCTGAAAGTCTTGTCTGGATTTTCAGCAAAAGTCTTTTCACCAGGGAGCAAGGGTTACTACTCTGCTGTGCAGCTTGCCTTACCTTCTCGTCACTGTCTAACCCCATGGTGCTCTGGCAGTCTGAATCCCCAAGGAACATCGTGTTCCACTGTACTTGAGCTTTTTTCCTTCAGCGTTTTTTACCTTTTTTCGGTGAGAACCCTAGCAAAGACACCTACATGGGGAGATTATTTACGAGGTCCACGTACCTCCCATTCTTCTTGACAGGCCTGTTTTGGCTGCATCAACTGCAGCTGTCCAAGGAGACACTGTGACACAGCCCAGCTGCTCCCCGGCTTAGTGACCTCCCGGCGTCCGCTGCCCTCCGCAGGCTCCCAGAGACAAGCGCCCCGCTCTGTGGCTGCGGCAGAGGATGACATGCCCCGAATGCAAGGCGCAAAAGTAGCCTGAAGGAGCCCCTTCTCTCTAAGACAAGTGAGCTTGCTCTTGCCTGAACAGCCCTCAAGCTGCTTCACACCTGAGTGGTGCCAGGCAGTTTGATGTGCACGGCCCTGTGCCCACACCGCAGCTCCGCAAAGCTCCGGGCTCACTCACAGCGCCCAAACTGTCCAAGAGGGGCTTGGCCAAGGTCGCTCTCCTGATGCCAGATGGAAGTGTTTTCCCGGCTCCTCCCAGCACTCTGCTTTGGAGATAAAAGTAGCATCAACCTCCTGTGCAACCACTTCCAAGCCCATTAGTGCAATCATGATCATCACCATGCAGGTGACAGCGAGGACCAGGGGAGATGAGCTGTTTATCACTTCTGTTTTCTTTGTTTTAGATCAGCGGGAGCTGATCACCCACTCTAAGTCCGAAAACGGCTGGTGGCTCCTAGGTTATTCACATATAGAATCTCCAGGTGCCTCCTGAAAATTGGACTGGCTCCTTTGCATAGTTTCACTTCACCTTCTGTCCCTTATAGACAGCAGCACAGTGGCTGCATTTGTTACAGTACCAAAAGATGCAGTTTTAATACAATAAACGTCTTTAAACAGCTTCAGTTAAAAAATTAGTAGCAGAAAATTAAACTTTTAAAACGTATAATCTAATGTATAGCTTTTTACCAAAAAATTTACTTTTTCCTTTGTAAATGCATATTTCTTGCCAAAATATCTATTTCTGAAGAGAAAAGCTATATGATTGAATTTTTTAAATTGGAACATTTTATGCCAGCTGTGCTGACATCGTTATTTTTGCCCACAGATTTTTCTAGGTAAGACATTCTATTGTTTAAGGGGAAAAAAAATTACTCTATTCAATTATTTTTCTCCTCAATAAACAAGTGTAAGTGTCTGTCAGGACATTTTTGCCACACATATTTACATATGAAGCCGCACTTCTAACACTGAATGCTCATCTGGTCATATAGACCTGGTCCCAGAGTACAGTTACATCTCTCTTTTTTGTTTGTTTGTTATAGAGTATTATTGGTTAAATGTAAGATGGAGACTAAGCTTCTAGTTAAAGAATTGTGCCCTCACTGCTCCTTCAGCACAGAGATCAGTTTGTCATTTGTTTTAGAATATTAGCCACAACCCATAAATCATTTACATGGCTTTTTCCTGAGCTTGGGCTCTGCAGCTGCTAACAGGTAAGATATTAGTGTAAAGGACTTATTTATGATGGAGATTCCCTGTGTAGTTCATTCAGGGCAAATCCTGCTCCAGCTCCCTGGATGCTGCTACAGAGCTGGGAACTGTATTCTGGGGGATTTCTACCCAGATGCCCTCCCTTTTCACAAACAGTTTCATCAGGATGCAGTTGCTGAAACTTATTCAACTAGGACAAGCTAAAACACCTGCCAGGAAAAAGGAATGATGATACAAAGGCACCCTAGCAAGAACAAAGGCATGGCAGGGAGCAAAGGAGATGAAGCCTGAAAAACATACAAATGGACTTGCCTGGGGTAGGAGTAAACTCAGAAAGGACTACACTGGCTGGGGAAGCAAGGAGCAGCAGTGACAGAAGAGCATCTTCTCATTAGAGGTGTGATGAATGAGGCACAAATAGGTAATACTGCAGCAAAAAGGTAAAAAAGGCTATTATCCCTCACAAGACACATGGTCCCTTCTTCTCCTGTCCTCAGTGCCACTGTCAGGGACCACACAGGGACAGCTACTGGGCAGGGAGAAAATGAGGTTCATATCTGGGCAAGTAACTTCACTGGCCCACACATGGGAAGCTCCCCCCTAGCCCTGGTTACACACTCCCCTCCTGCTGCAGCTCTGGCTGTTGCTGCCCTGCTCCTGGATCCCTTGTGTCTGGCAAAGCATTTTCTGCCCAGGGCATATGAGAGTCCTATTTTTCCCCATACTCTAATGCTTAGTTTTGCTCTTTTTTTTTGCATCTGAAGGCTCCAAAGGATTGCCAAATAAATTACACTCCATCTGGGATATCACACAAGGCTCTCTCAAGCTGTCATGGTGCCTCTGCACAGCCTGGGCTGCTGGGCAGGAGCTGGACAGCCACCTCCTCAGCTGGAGACACTGAGTTGGTGTTTCCTGTCCTGGCACCAGTCAGTGCCCCAGCTTTCCTGCTACACTGCACACATCAGCACATGTGGAACTAACTGCTCTTCAAAAACTGTTCTTTACATGTCCAGAGAGGGCTTTTCAATGAGACATGCCTCTCTCCTCACAGTAATTTTGCATGGTATTGTACCATTGCTGGAAAACCCATGGGAGTGCCTAATTTCCACAGTAAGAAGTCTGAAGAACGAGTATTGCACATTTTCAGTAGTTTCTTTAAAACAGAAGCTGCTTTATGGTTTTCAGTTTCCATTCATGCTTTGAAGTTAGTTTTACTCAGAAATTAACTCCTGACTGAACATGCCACTGTATCTCTGCAGGAAAAAATTTTCCTTTACTAGCTTTCCTATATTTGAGAACCTCGCAAATACACTATTTCAGATTATGGCCCTATGTTATATTCCTAAAGAAATAGCTAAATTTGCCATTTCAGCCATCACTATGAAAACAAGTGCTTGTGGGGGAAAAGGGTAACCCTAATACCTGCTCCCAACAGTGAGTTAAAGGCCGAATTAGATCTGCCAGACAATTTTGTTAGACCCAGCTGGTCCAGATTTCATGGTGTTTGTTTGCTGTAAGACTGTCAGTCCTGCTGATGTCAAGTGAGGGGCAAGTCTGTGCTTCACAGGGGGTGAAGTGAGATCCTGCGGTCCCATCCTGCTCCAGAAAGGGTATTGAGTATAAAGATTCCCTCCCATATTGCCACATTGTCCCTCATTATCTGCTCTTGCATGAACTGGTGGCCCAGGGAGGATCTGGAAGGACCATGCCAAGATAAATGTGTGCATTGAAAAGGGACCCTGCAGCCCTATGCTACACAAAAGAATTTCCAGGAAAAAAACTTTTGACAAAAGTTTTAGAAATTTATTATAAAACATTGTCATTCATTTTGAAAGTAAAGAAGATTCTACTGACAGATTTATAATTGCTTAGATCTACTGAGAATTCAGAACATGGCATGTTGTTTGATCAAAGGGACTTTATAGTGTCTAATTCATCAGTATTCATTCAGTGGAAATAGAGTTTGCTGTAATGAAAAAAAATATCAGATATTGTAACTTGAACTTTGGCAAGATCAAAAGCAATTAGTTGGGTACTAGAGTGCTTTCAGCTAAAGTGGAAGAGAAGGCAGCAAAAAAAAACAACCAACAACTTTGCACGATTTTGCATTACAGAAAACGATACTTTTTAATGCTGGATTATAATGCTGTAATAAAAGGGTTGTTGCAGAGGAAAAAAGAAAGTGGAAAAATCAGGAAGACAGACAGACTGACCTTTGCTCAGCTTGGGCGCTCCTATCCTTTGTCATCTGGATTTGTTCAGTGGTTATCAAAAAGGCAGAACTCTGCTGTTGCTCCCTCCTGTGCCCTAGTCCATCTGAGTAGCTGTCCTCTTAAAGTAATCCTGCTGGGATGGTCTTCTGGGATGATCTTTGGTTTTCTTCACCAAAGACGGATCCCAGCAGAGTGAAAAATGAAGGGCAAAAACCAAGAAAGTTTTAATGAGAATAGAATTGGATATATAAACAAATAGTAAATATATATA
>VXBU01009944.1:1108580-1133381 GCA_013400315.1 Bombycilla garrulus | reverse complement strand
TCTATCTCAAAAAAAAAAAAAAAGCTTTCAGGAAAAGCAAAAGGAAAAAATTAGTTATGCTTTGAGGCTAACCACCCACCAATTGCTTCCTATTTACAATAGAAACCCGCCATGCAAAATAGATAAATGGAAGGTAATTAGGAAAATGGATATGATTAAATGTTTGGGGAGCATGGTATCTTCTCTGCCCATGTGTGTTCAGCTGCTGCAGGAAATACGCCAGAGAGGACAGAGAAACAGAGCCATCTCTGCAGACAAGGACTAATGGGCAGGTGGACTCTGCCTTTGGTAACACTGGCATCCATGAGCTCTGAGGAGGATTTCAGCAAGCAGGATCTGCTCCTCATCTGTTTCCACACACACCCCCACCAGACAGCCTCAGGGACTGTCTTGGCATCCTCACATGCCCAGGGCTGCTGGGTACCATCCACTGCCTCCCCTCTCCCCAGCAGCCAGGATGCTGTAGGAGCTGCTGAGAGACAGTGTGACTCCTGTGAACACCTGCATAGTGATCAGCTATAAACGCCTTAGGACACCCTCGTGATCACCTGAAGTAGTTGTCTAAGCTTTCTCTTGCCTGGAAAGAAAAAGAAAAAAGAGGTTTATATCACTCACTTGTATCTGAAGATGCTGACTTGTGTTAGACTGGAAATGTCTGCTGCTATGAGGACTGTGGCAAAGAGAATAAAGAAACAGAAGAAGAATGAGAGTAAGGCAGAGTACAGAAGCGAGGGACTGACTTTGCTGAACATCATCCTCAAGGATCACAGGATTTACAGTGAAGCAACCCAGTTGTTCCCCCCAGTCCTTCTACTACTCTATTAAATCTAAAGATAACTTAAAATTTCTATGCTTAAAACAATGCAGTAGCTTGGACAGCAGGGTAGGAGGCATGGTTTTCAGCAGAAAAAAAAAAAAAATATTAGATACCTGTCCTTTTTCTGAAGCAAATAATGTGCAGGCACTGGGCAGTGCTCCTACTGCAATTAGCCTCCAAGCAGCCAAACCTGCAGCAGAGTCCTATGCAGATATTTCCTGTCTTCTCTGTTCACTGGAAAACACGGGTCACATTTTACTGTTATGAGCTTGATGCATTTCTGTCAAAATCATTTGAATTTTAAAAATGCAATTATTAGTTGAAATGTTTATTACAACATTTTGGAAACAAGGACTCTTCTCAGATTGTTTTGTACTATATTTAAAGGTGACTCTGACATATCTATTTTAAAATTAAGTATTCAAAGCACATCTATGCAGATTAAACAAAAGAATCTTGCTTAACTTTTTTAAACATTCCTGTTTAAAAAGTAGATTTTAATTTTTTTTCAAAAACAGAATAATTTTTGTGAAGAAAATTTACTTTAAATAGACTTGTGATTAATTTTTTCAACTATTTAATCAATCAAGAAAAAAAGGTCATTTATTTATAAAACCTTAACATGATTTTCCTTTATGACTAGATCCTAATGCATGTTTGCACACAGACCTCCTGTTGACCTCCTTGGAAGTTACACATCTAAAGGGAATGCAGAACCAGACTCAGCAGACAAAATTAGTGATTTTCTAATTGTTCTAATTGGTGTTTAATTTTTCCGCTGTTTAGAGATCAAGTTACTGACTTTTAATGGGAAAAAGAAATATATATACTGGAATGAGAATGTAATCAGATATGAAAAATAGCTAACATTACATTAGAGCTCCAGAAACAGAGCAATCGGTAAATGTGAATGTTTTCATTTGAGTTACAAATATCACCGATTGCCATTTCCATTGCCACTTCTACTAATTTGTATTCAGAAAAACCACATCCCTGAGAATGTGTAAAACATGTGCTTTGAGAAACTGAGTGTCAATAGTTGAACAGTGTGCACTGCCATAAAGAACTTTGGAGCGGTACAGAGGAACAGTAGGTCATTTCCATTATGGATAGGGACTTGGGAGTTGTCCACAGGATGGATCTAATCACATTATCCATTAATCCAGCCTACATGGGGGAGAGAGAGACTCAGAAACATCACCAATGACATAAAGTATATTGGGTTTTATTCAGACGAAACATGACAGTGACTTCAGCTGCCCCCCCTTGTATGGAAGTACTTCAGCAACCTCCCATTTTCCTATTTTCTTTGGGTTTCCCTAGTTTCTTTGTTTTTCCTGAAATTACTGTCTGTCCTATGTACATGACACTTTATTCTAAGCAATCTGAAACTCTCTGGCGCAGTATTAAGGTGTGACTTGACAACCCACCGATTTACTGAGCCTAGAAAACCTCTGCAATAAAAACTGCAGTGGTACAGTTGGGTAATTTGACAGCAGTAATTCATGGCCTATCCCCCTCACACTGCCTTTACCAATACCCTTTAGTGAGCAGTACTGACTCTCTTAGCATGCAGCACAGGCCTTCTGCTGGCAATCTATAGCATCTGCTTTAGATCAAAGGGGTAGGGAAAAATATTCCTTGCAAGCAGACTCTGCTCATCTTGGTTGTCTGTGGCAAATTTCAAGTAGAGCTGGCGCATAACAAAAACCACAGTTGACAAGGGATATTTTTAGCAATATACCTCTCATCTGGATATCAATATACAGAAGCTCCTTTGGGTTTTGAATTTCTATCAGCAATGATTCTCCAAGCATCTCCTGAGTCCTGGCAAATTCAGTGAGCCTACCTGATGAGCATGCAATGGGAAAAGTCTCTACAGTTAAATCAGGAAATACTATAAATACCATTTTGGGCAGTATGTTTGATAGGTTAGATGAAGATCAATTAGATACAACCTTTAAAGGCGGTGCTGACACAATTCTGAGCCCCTTTATGAAAATGCCCATACCACTACTGCATACTCTATTGCCATCCACTGGGACTATTTAATTTCTTCAGTTCAATATTAACTTGTATTAAAGGTAAGTAGATAGATAGATAGATAGATAGATAGATAGATAGATAGATAGATAGATAGATAGATAGAACTATAGACAGACATCCCAGGGTGGGTGCTGCAAATAAAACTACTCATTGATAAGTATACATAGTGAGGGAATTGTTAAGTGAACTTCTAGAAACCTAGGCTTTATGGGATGGGATCACCTCTGAAAGAATTCTCTCTTTCTTGCTTGCATTACACTAAAAAATGCAGTCTGAAAACATTATTTTCTATGTTATTGCAACTATATTTTATTTTCTTTTCATACCTGACCCCCCCTCCCCCCATCTGAATAGTTAGACCTTTTCACCACTGCATCCTGGTTTTCTGGAAATGCCCAAGGATTTTTGGGTTTACAGAGCTGAATTACAGAATTTCAATGAACATGTCATCTTTATAATTTAGGGATTATTTTGCTGCCCTGCAAAATCCAGTAGTAAAATTTGGATTAAAAACATTAAAGAAACACTTTTGGTGCAGGTTTTTGGATTTGCAAAGGCTATGACTTCACAAAGCTATGGACCAAAACAAGTTTCCCAGTGATGGTTTTCACTACATACGGATGAAGCACAAATTTGTCTGACAACCTACAAATGTTTGTTTACAATGTGAAATTAATTCATTTTACTTACTCTCACACACACATCTATTTTTGTGTGCTCTGTGTGTATGCCACCAAACTCCTCAATCCTCCCAGTCACTTCCATCACTCTTCTCCGAATTCTCCAATCTCTTCTAGGAAGATGCTCAGCATCCCACTCAGTGTTGCAGCTCCTGCCACCCCAGAGGCATGGAGAGTATTCGCAGGATTCATGCTTTGCAAAGGGATGTTTCTGCATAAAGAGATCCAAATTGGCCATTTCTTATAGTATCCTCACATTTAATAATTTTTTAGCCCCAAATCAGCTGTGTGAGTCTGGAATCAATCACCACCATTGAAAACCTGGCCGGAGGAATGTTCTGTATGGTATAGTCAGAAAGCTGGACCCTGGTCTACTCCAATAATCCCAAAGCATCTTTTCTTTGAAGATTCTTTCGTCAGTGCTTTTCCTCCACTGTGCTTATCTTGTTCCAGTTCAGCTCACCCTTGGAATTTCTTTTAATACTCTGTTAACACCTTCATTCAGATCATTAAAAAGCCTGCACGTAATCCCAGTCTCAGCAGCAAGCCACCGAGCTCCAACCTGACACATTAATGTTTATCATTGTTCTTTGTTTACAATTTAGGGAGCTTTTATCCCAGTGAAAGTAACTATCAAGACAATTATCTGAGTAATATTTCATAAATGACTCTATCTAGCACATTACTGAAATGTAATTATATTGATGTAAAGTGTCAGCTATCAACAGAATTAGGCATGTTACATTCCAAGAAGACCTGCTGCTGTTACATCTTCTGCTTTTCTTCTCCCTGCTTTTGCTTGTTTGAGGCAGAGCCAGGGCCTGGGAGCAAGAAGGGTTCTTGGGCAGCACATGTAAGGAGCCATGAGATACTGTGGAGCAGACACAGCTGGGAGAGTTACAGACTGCTGCACTGTACAGAAAATGTCTACTACACCGTCCTCAGTGGCTTCTGCTTTCCTTTCACAGATATCTGCAGTTTTCTTTCCTCAGAATTCGCTCCATTGAGTAAAGTGAGATGGGAGCTTATCCTCATCCAAATGTAACTGCCAGCATTGTTCCTCCTTTCCAGAGAAACCAAACTCCATCTGATTTTCTCTTCTTGTTCACACAGAGCTTAGAGCTTGAGTTGCCTTACTGAGAATTTTCCTGCACCCTGAAGTCAGCACCACCAACTAACAGTCTCTTCATTGTTCTTCATCCGCTTCTTCCTGGTCCAGCCCTTAAACCACTGTTGGAAGTCTCTTACAAAATGTTCCTTTTCTGCTATGTCTCAGCAGACAGCCTTTGTCTGGAAAGCACATTCAAGTCTGGGAGTGTCACTGAAGCTACTTGGGATTGATGGCTTCTCCCAGACACCATCTCAGCTGGCTCAGGCTCTGCAGGAACTGGCAATGTGGCTGCTCCCAATTAAACCTTACATTTGCTGCATAAATGCTGCTGCACAGTCCCCATATGACCTGAACCGATTGTCTTTTTCATGTTTATATTTTCCGGGAGTCCATGTCTGGTTTGGCAATTAACAGGTCTTTTATTAGATCTCCTTTACTTCCTAAATGCTCCTATTTTCCTTTCTCATTATGACATAACCTTTTTATAGTCAGATAAAACTCTTCTTGTGCGAAATTTAGTCCCCTCACCGATTTCTGGATGTTTTCCTTTGTGGCAGCCTTTTTTCAGGCAGGAAGTGGCCTTTATTAAGTATATTGTATTTTTCATTTGTTCTTCAACCATTTCTGACTACATTTCTACTGGTTTGGTCTACTTATACCTTTTTCCTTAAAAGCCTAAGCCAATTCTTTCTTTTTATTTTGTTCTGTTGGCGAGGGTTTTCTTCAATCTCAATTCTTTTGTTTAGCTCATTAGTCTCAACCTGAAGATGGAGGGGGGGCTGAGGAAGAAGCAAAACAGAAAACATTCCTGAGATCTCAGCCTAAATCACAAAATTAAACACTTGATAAAAGCATGAGCACTTTCTGGTATGAGTTGTTTAACCATGCTAATAGAAAACATCACTCCTGGCCACTGAAGGCACTTGGTTTCCCAGCTAGTGGTGTGCAACCTCTGAGAGCACATGTCCACTTTTATTCAGAGAGACTACTTGCTGAAATCGCTATTAAGCAGCTGGAAAAATGTGAAAATCACAGAAGGGCTTTGTTTTCCACAGAATCACGAGTTCAACTAATCTCAGCGCTTCCAAAGTGTTACACTAAATTCTGTCTTACCTAAGTCAGCAGTGACAATAAATACTTCATGGTATTTTGTCGTATCAGAGGTATTTGTCTTACCACCAGGTGTCATGCCCTGTGAGGTGACCAGAGTACAGCAGTATTGTATTCTACTTTCCTTGGTATTAAACACTAAGATTTTGACAGAAGACTAACTAAAAAAGTGATTGTCTTTCTAAAAGAAAAGTTAATAGAGTGTCAGATAGCACATTTCAAGCCTGACTGCATTTTTCAAGGTAGAAAAAAATACTTTAGTTTTATTTAAACCTCTCAAAGTGTTGTTTTCGAATCTGTGGCTTGTCTCAGTTATCAACTACAGTATCTTTTGCAATGACTTGCAAAGCTACCTCTTAAAGTAATAGATATGTTTTAATTGAAGCACTAATAAAAAAGAGAGTAATAAAAGGAAAATCTTCTTGAAAGGATTTTTGGAGTATTTTGCAATCCAGCATGGGTCTCAGTGCGGATGTGAGGAATGAATATATTTGCATAAATAGAATAGAAATGTGGGAATGTCATTGAATTTAGAGAAATGTTGGGCTTACTGCATGGACCGAAAGCCTTTGCCAAAGCATTATTTTTGCTCTCTGTTTCCCTGCTCATCCATTTCAGAAAGCAACAGTTTTTCACAGTTTTCACAGTCCTTCCTGCTGCAATCAGGCTGTGTAGCCACCACTTACTGCCCGCTAAATCCTTGTGTTAGGCATTGGAAATCACTGACTTTTGGGTGTCACAGTTAGACCTCAGCAGGAGATGTATTAGACCAGGATACCTTTGCAATGTGTTTCAGTGGAGAACATCCTCACCTCTGTTTTTGTTCATCAGCACTACTCCTGAAACAGACTTTTGGACTTATTTTATTATACTTGCAACCCTAAATGAAATTTCAACAGTGCATAGAGCAATCCCAAAGTATGCCAAATCTAAACAAAATGAGAGGGGAAAGAACATCCCACTGCTATTTTTCTTGTTTGCAGATAACTGATCAGGTCTTTCAAGTTGGATATTAATTTTCTTTTCCAAGGTCATATTAGAGGTATGTAGCAAATCTTGGATTGGACCTTATTATCTTGAATTCAGGATTGCACAGAGAAGCCTCTCCTTCTTTGAATATTCTTTTAGAGCATAGATGTTCTTTGTGTCTCCAAGCCTCTGTCTGGAAGCCCTCTAACCACTGTCCCCACAGCAAACAAAAGCTACATACACTCAGGGCTAAGTAGCCATCTCTTTTACACATCACCTGGTAAAATGTGAAAAACTTTATCTTACCAAGCTGTGCAACTGTGCATCTAAATGACTATCAAATATTTCCATTTTCATTATCTCAGGATGGGGTTCTTTTTCCTTGGTTGGCTTTGGGGTTTAGGCTTGTAGAGTTTTTTTGTTACTAACTGCCAGTTAAGGGAGAATAAGCATCTCCTACTGAAGATGAGACATGCTGGCAGTCAAGGGAGTCCAGACCGACTAGCTCAAGTTGCCACTGCAGAGATTTACCCTGGGGCAGGTGACTTCCACAAACCTCTGCTCTCAGAAGGCCTTGCTTGCAAAACTATCACAGAGCAGATGTAGTGCATTAGCTTTGCATCTCCCTTCTTTGCACAAATCAAACCCTACCAAATAGGAATCAAATATTTTCTTTTTCATTTTTAACAGCTGTAAACAGTAGTGCAGAAAAAAAAATGAGGTTTTTTTACCACCCTACTCTGTTTAAACACTCTCTTTTGGTTTTTTTAACTCACAGTGCAACTTCTTCATCAGCATGTGATGAAGCAAGTTCCATTCACTTTATACAAAGTTAGCCACTACATAGTTGAAAAGGTTCTTTAGCAAAGAAGAAATGGGAAGTTTTCTCAAGTGTTATCATTGACTGTCCAAATAATGAAGCAGCAGAAAACTGTTCAGCTCTCATAATTTAAGGCAAATAAGGATTGATTTATAAGTCACATATAACTCACCTGCAGTATATTTGGGATCAATACCAATAAGACCATTATTGCTATAAATAAACCAGAGATAAACCATGTCCCCTATAGGCTAAGAAAGGTCCCTCCACAAGCCCCCTTATATGCACCTTGAGTGTGGGTCCCCACTTGTTGTGCCTCATCCAGTCATGCCAGCTTTTGAGCACCAGCTCCATGAGGAATTCCATAAGGATGATGATCTGTTTGATGCAAGTAGCAGTAGCAATGCTGACAGGGCAGATTCTGGCAGTGTCAAACCAGGTTTGACTACTGCTAATTACCCTTCAAGGTGTTTCCCCCAACCCCAAATCAATCTTCATCTTCTTTTATACTTCTTTCCAGGCAGACTCCTCCTTTGTTTCCACACTTGCCCTTGTTTTCAATGTAAGATGGCGCATCAAGCACAGAGCCAGTGCAGGCTGTCAGAGTCTGCTGAAATCTCTTCAGCAGTTTGAACATTTACAGCAGTGGAGGGTTGTGTTCCAGCTTCAGAGAAATGTCAGCTGCACCTGGCCTTTATAAACCCATGTCTTAACATTTCCTATCAAAAACCTGTGACTCCAGAACTAGTCCATGTTATGGGACTGGTATACTCTGCTACCCTGTGATCCTCTGCCCTCCTAAGTTGGGCTTTGAGCTTCTTTTTACTGCTACATGAACTAAGAGAAGGATGTTTTCCTTTTTGCTGGCTGGCTTCTGAACCATGCCAGCTGTGCAGATTTTGTCCCCTGGTCCTGGTCCTGTTGGCTTCATGGCCCATACTGAGAAACCAGCACAGTCTACTCAAGCCACCTGAAGTTCCTTTGCAGAGCTCCATTGTGGGACAGGTCTGAAGTCAAAGAGAGTGCACAGGCAATATTATGAATATTTTCCTAGGTACTTACAAAGTATAGCTATGGCACAGTGGAGCAAATACTGACTTGCTTTGGGAACCAGGCTGTTGCAGGTAGGAAGGACAGCAGTCTGAATGAGAAACAGCCAAGAGGGAGGAAGAAAAAGAAACTGAGACATAGAGCAATTACCTATTGTCTGCAGAATGGGATATCAAAGCTCCAAACAATGGTGTAACCAAGACTAAAAGCTTGCTCTCCAAGGTTATTAAAGAGCTATACAGTTTCCTGAAGAAATCAAAAGAGGTGACTTGTCAAAAAGGAAGAATGGCAGAGACACTGACAAAATAAGTTATATGATGACTTGCTTGGGTAAGTCTTGAGGAATCTAAATTTTAAAATAAAATAACTGAGTTGGGAAGCAAGGAAAAGGATAAAGGCTCTGCTTTTTTTCAATCTTGTTCTCTCAGCTTGTTACATTTCTATGAATAAATAAATGACAGGAGTCTGGGAAGCAGTTGTGCTGGATTGTCTTCATACCAAAAACCTGGAGGGTGGCAAATTGGTGTGATGCCAATTTTGAAAACTACTGTGGAGGAGATTTGAGGAACTCTAGGTCTGTAATCTTGATGCTTCTACTATGCAAATTAAATGAAAGTATAATGAAGATGAGCATAAGTGGACACTTGAAGAAAAATTATATAATTGAGCAGAATAATCAAGGTTTTTATGAGGAGAAATACTGCCTTATGAACAAGGTCTTTGAGTGATTGAACAAGAATATGGATATAATCAAGGTCATTCTAGCTACTTGGATTTCCAAAAGACTTTTAACTGAGCCCATTGCCAAAGATCATTTACGGAACTAAGCAACCATGGAGCAAGGAGGACAGTACTTTTAAGGATGAGTAAATGACAGAGATAGAAAACAAAAGAGGAGCAATTGTTTGTTTTTCAGACTGGATGGAGCTATATTGGATCATGTTGGTATCATACATAAAAAGGGAAGGAACTGGAAGAGGAGGTGGGTAATAGGCTGGTGAGATATTTCTGATTAAACTAAATTACTTAGGGTTGTAAGGATGAAATCAACAATAAACAAAGATGGACATCCTACAATGTTATCTTATGTGTATTAATAAAGAAATGAAGCAACATGATTAAGAGAGTAGCCTCACAAAAACAAGGCTCTTGCACAATAAAATGTTACACTGGACAATTAGAGATTAATTTTACAGTGTTATTTAAAAATGGAAGTAATTCAAAATGGCATTCTGGGGTTCCATATTCGTTACAGCTTAATTACTTTCAGATCAAACACTCTGCCTCTGTCAGTAAGAGATGTGCTCTGCTAGCCCTGGAAATTCTGCGTGACTTCTAAAACTTAGACTAGATTATCTTCTCATTATGTCTGCTTTGATGCCTATAGAAAATCAAGGTGTGAATTCACTCAAGATTCATCAGCTCTAAGATTCTCCAGCTGTGCTCTTCTAAAATTTGTGCACAACTCCATGACCTCAGGTTTGGTGACCACTGTGATGAGAATGCCCTTGAGGGATTCAACACATTCAGTTTTATTGATATTATGTAAACAAGGTGCTTGCAGAACTGAAACATATAAAAAAGTACTTCTGACACAAAATAGGCAGATCTCACAGTATGCTCACAGGAATGATTTGTGTATAAGAGAATGGCATTTTTACATATCTGCTTTCCAGAGTATGACTACACAATAATTATTTTTGACAATACCTCAGACTAATGCACTCTGATATATTCTGTAAATTAATGAAGCCGTAGTAATGGCAGGTAGAGCAACAGTATTTGCTGTTAAATCCTCAGTGATTAGTTAATTATAGAACTAGGATTAAGAATGAAGAACTATAGAATTATAGAATTAAGGATTTTTTCCATTCTCCTGCTAGTACATATAAATTCTCAAAGGCTTTGGAAAAAAATATTTGGGACCTAATGAATCACAAATTTTAAAAATAGAATAAAACGAACTACTAAAGCTCTTTTGTAATACAAGTTGGCAGATCTTTTATAGAAAGAGACAAAATACTCTGTTTAAAGAAACAATATGTGTACACTTGCTAAACTGATTTGTTTACTGTGAACAATTTCTTTAAATGCCAGCTGTTGTGCTCTGTGTGATGGTAGTCACAAAGGATGCACAGTCATTTTAGCTCCTTCACAGAGCCTTAAGAACATTTATTCTAGGTGGTTTTTAACCCAAGAATGAGCTGTCTGCTGAGAAAGCATGTTTTGCTCACAATAGTAATTTTAAATGTGAGTATTAACCAAATTGCGTATTCCTTTTTGTTGGATGCCTTCAATTCAAGATACAATGTTTATTTCATCTTCCTGAATCAATAAATTTCTTTCTAAATGCAGGACTACCTAAATTTTGCCTTATAAGTCCCTGGGGGTTTCCTTAAGGGACAGTTATTTCTGAAACCACAGGAAGGTAAATCCTGCACTGTCCCACCAAGAACCAAAACTGACATCTACCCAGAGTGCTGGACAGTTGAAACACTGTGTTTCCACTAAGTGGATGGCTCAGCAGTTTGGCAGACTGTAGGTTCATACTCTGTCAGTCTACCTTCCTAAGCTTTTTAACCCTATGTTAGCTCACACAAAAAGACATAAAACCCTATCTTGGCTTGAAGACAGGTATCTGCTGGGAAAGGCAGAACCCTCCCTCAGAAACCCTCCCCCCCCTCCAAATTACTGAAATTAAGCGGCCTTCAGGCAAGATATGGGGAGGAATAACAGTCCTTTACTAATGAGTATAACAAGATACAAATGAACAATAACTACGGTATTAACAACAATAACAACTACAAAGAAAAAGAAAAGAAAAGGTCAGGGACCCCCCCTGCGGCAAAGCCGGCAATAGGGATGGGGAAGGCCTTGCTTCATGAACCCTGTAGGCAGTCTGTAGTCGTAGATGGCTCCGACAGCCCCTCTGAGGAGAAAGGAAGAACTCCGAGATGGAATGCAGGAGTTCTGGTGCAGGGATGCATTAGATGGGTCACTGCTCTTCCCGCAGTCTCAGCGGCATCCCAGGGGGGTGAGCAGAAGCAGCAGGAAAAAAAACAGAAGCTCCTGGGTTATGGTGAGCTCCTTTTTCTTTTCCAAGCAACCACAGCTCTGAGTGTGTCCTCTCCGGTCGAAAAAACAACGAGGTGATGATTTTTTCTTTACTTCCCCCTTCCCAGCCTGGCAAGTCTTTGTCTTGCAAATACACTCAAGTATCGGCCATCAGGTTCCCCTGCAACAAATGGGAAAAAATTCTATAGGTAAAGAGAATGAAAGGGACAACACCCCAACCCCCTACATTATCCACCCCAAATTTTTTCCTATGCCAACATGTTACATCAAATTTTAAACCTTTAAATTATGTACCAACATTCACCACCTTAATTATATACATATGTACATATAGATATAGATATAAGCACAGTGTCATGGGTAGTTCATCCTAAGACAAGGTCCCCTTGAGGTATGCACCGGGTCTCTCCATCCTTTTGCATCACCCACCAGGTGCAGCCCGGTCCCTGAGCAAAAACAACTCCACAGATGGGATTGTCCTTGCTGGAGGCAGAATTAACCCAAACAGTTTTTCCCAGCATTCCTCTCATGTGCACCACTGGAACCTTATCTCCATCTGTGGTTCCCAAGAGCTCTGATTGGGCAGGGCCTGCTCGGTTAGTGGAACCTCAGGTGTTCACTAACCAGGTGGCCTTTGCTAAGTTAATCTCCCAGTTCTTGAGAGTCCCCCCACCCAGTGCCTTCAAGGTGGTTTTAAGCAGCCCATTGCACCGTTCAACCTTCCCGGCAGCTGGTGCATGGTAAGGGATATGGTACA
Organism: Bombycilla garrulus; assembly: GCA_013400315.1. Lineage (NCBI taxonomy): Eukaryota > Metazoa > Chordata > Aves > Passeriformes > Bombycillidae > Bombycilla > Bombycilla garrulus. Next base: position 1,120,946 of record VXBU01009944.1, on the reverse strand, counting down.
CCCACTCAATGCCGTGTTCCCTAGCCCAGGTGTTTATAAGGCTATTCTTGAAACGGGACAACACCCCAATCCCCCACAAACCCACATACAATGTTGACAAACCATCAATGTATTCTAGGGGTAGAACTACTTTGAATTTGGTATTTGGTATTTTACACTAATAGAAGATAAATCATCCTAATACCTTCAGCATAGGCTGGTGGGCCAGAAATTATTTATTTCTCTTGCAGAGCTGTTGTGTGACTAGGCCAGCTTGACGTGTGACTTGACACAGGTTCACTGTGAGCACAGGACTAGAAAGGAACTTGTCCCCTCTTGTGTAGGGTTTTCTGTGCAGTACTCACTGCTTTCACAATAGGTTGATGCTTTTCAGAGAAAGATGGAACCAAGTTGATAGATGTCTCAGCCCTTATACGCATGATTATTATTAATAATTACAAATAATTAAACCAAGAGAATTAAACCAATTTGTTCTGTTGAAATGCAGGTTTTGCTCATTACAGAGATTACAGACAAAAAGTGCACCCATTTCAGGTTTTAAGTTAATCTTCTCACTGATTTAAAAATGTTAAATGGTCTGAGGTACCCACGGTGTGATATATCATGGTGTGAATGTGCCTAGAATGAAAACAGGGTTAGATTCTTTCAGAGTAAGTTTGCACCCAGTTCACAAGATGGAAGTCTGTTTAGTCATCAAAATCCAAAATAAGTGTCATGGAGAGCTTCATTCCTCACTGACTGCTAAGCAAATGTGGCATATATCCCCTCTTAGGCAAACAGATGAATAAATATTTGAATGTAACAATTAGTAGCTGGCAATTTTTATGAATTTTAAATGAGATGGTTTGGTTTCAAAGTGACAGCCATCAGAGGAGACAAACGCTTTTTGCCTCTATAAAAACCTCATAGCATGGTCTCCCATCATGGAGCTATCACTCTGAGGAAGAAAAAAAAAAAACAAACCACAAACATAAAAACACCTACTTAAAATCTAGGCAGATCTACACTACATTGTGGTCAAAGCAGTAATTGTTGTTTATTCCCAAAAACACTACAGCCTGTATAGACAAAAAGGATAACAAGGATGTTATTGCCTCCTGCTATTATTCCTCAATTGAGGAAATGAAGGATTAATCCTAGACCACCAAAGTTGATTAATCATTAATTCAGTGGAAGTGTGGGACTAATTATCTCCGAGGATTGGAGCCAAAGAGGTTTGCTAAAGGTCATCAGGAAGTCTTTGACCAGTCTGTGCATAAAAGAAACTTGGAATATGATAAATATGCATCCAAAAATGCAGCCAAATACTGTCTCTGATTTCTGTTTACAGCATTTAGGCATCCTGGGGAGACCACTTCAATGGTAACTTCTCTGATACTTTGAATGCAACTACTCAAACAGCTGAGAGATGAGACAAACTGTGACTTTGCAAAGGCAGTGACTGTTCTTTGAATTGTAGAGAAGTGTCAAGTGGTTTTGTACCTTGGTGAGTACAGGCTAAGCTACCTCATGTTTGCTGTGGGTTGAAAACGTTCTGACAGGCTCTCACAGCAGAATAACAGCTGTGGTATAAACTTGCCCTGTGGTAGCTCGTTCACGCAGCCAGTCATTCCTTCTGCTAACTTCCAGGGATTAGCAGAAAACATGCCCCATGAGTGAAAAGTGTACACCTCTTTTTATTTTATCTCCTAGAGATGTGATAAAGTATAGAAAAAAATTATTTTTTTTTTTTGCTTGTCTAGTTTTGAATATAAAATAAGTGTAGTGCAATTCTCTGACAGGAGTTCTGTCATTGCTAAGCTGATTAGAAATTCAGGAGTAGCACAGCTGAGCTCTAGGATAAGCTATCAGTAAAAATTACCACTGGGAATTACTGAGTACTTCTGAAGAACAAAATCCATTTTAAATCAGAATGAGAGATGCAGGACAGTCAAGGAAGCTTGGAAGGTGACTGGATAGTGTTATCAGTTAAATTGATTTTATAAAATATCAATTTTTCAAAGTTTTACTCATTCACATGACATAAGGCCAGGCTCTCAGGGATTCTGCATTTCATCAGGAGCAAAACATGGCAGGAAATAGAGAGCTGGGCCATAAAGTGTTCCTGATGGCTTGGTTTCTTGAAAGCCTGCAGCAGTGTAATCACTGAACTTTTCAGAGTACTTGACCACATAGCTGGCATGTCCTAAAAGAGGGTTCCAATAAAATGCCTCTGACATGCATTATCAAGCAGCACAGAAAACTGCTGTACATGCAGAACCTTTGGCATGAATCAAGTTTTGACAGTTGCATTCAGATGATGAGGAACTTTATGAATTTTTTTCTCTCTCCTTGCTGTTGCCTGACATCATTGTCACGATTCGGGTCTGGATGTGGGCCAGCTTTGTGCTGCTCCATGAGTGTGTCACCTGCCAGGGAACATGGCAGCAGCTCTGCTATGGGAGCAACCCTGATGGCTCCATTCAATGAATAGCACTGGGTGATCCTTTGACAGCACGTGGTGGTGTGGCAATGGCAGACAAGCAGAAAGCTGAGTGCAAAGTTCCTGCATCCATATATTTGTTGTAAAACAGAGAGTCCAATAACTGTTGCTTTCTCCTTATCTTCATCTGCCTCTGAAATGGACTGCTGTTGTTACCTTGCTGCTATTTAATCCTTACATGATCTTGGTCATCTCCCTGGGCCATCATTCTGCCTCTTAATAAGAAAATGTGGTCTTATGTAAGTAGCTGGGTTATCAGGCTTTAATGATACAACAAAGTTATTGCAAGTTTACACAGACTTCTTTTTTGAGGTACTTCCTTTCTAATTTGGAAAATCTAGCTATGTTTGCAAGAGGGAATGAAAGACTAAATAAATCCATTATTTTCTTTGTTCAAATCGCTAGTACACACAGGAAGACAAGAGGTCTAGGGCTCAGGCAATTCCATCTCCAAAGAAACCACTAAAAACCCTTGAAATTCTCCATGGCACCACTTTTAAAAACATCTTGGATCATGTGCTTGCTTGCTTTTGAAGGTGAATAAAGGTGAATAACTTTGCAACTTATCATAGAATCATACAATGGTTTGGGATGGAAGTGGCCTTTAAGATTATCCAGTTCCAACCCCCCTGCCTTGGAAAGGGACACCTTCCACTAGATCAGGTTGCTCCAAGTCCAAACTGCCCTTGATCACTTCTAGGGGTGAGGCATCCACAACTTTTCTGGGCAACTTATTCCAGTGCCTCACTCCCCTCATAGGACAGATTTTCTTCCTATTATCTAATCTAAATATCTCCTCTTTTATTCTTAAGTCATTCCCTCTTGTCCTATCACAAGAGTTTTCCCAAAGCCCCAAATCCAGCAGCAATCTACAGTTCTCTACATCTGTTATCCCACAAATTCCACAGTGCCCTGCACTTGAGCAAGTTTGGTTTTCTGCTGTGTGCCCTCCTCTGGGTACACAGAGGCCTAATTTTTTATGTGAATCCCCAGACAACGAAAGCTGCCATACCAGAATTTGGCACTGACTTACAAAGACCACTTTTGGTCTTTTTGGGGAACTGAGGGTTAGGGCTCCTGTTCACAGGGTAACTTCTGGTTTTACGCAAGGACTCTGTAAGATGGTGATCCCTTCACAGGAGGGAGCCCAGGTCTTCACCTTATTAACTTCTCAGCTGTGAGACTTTGGGTGTCTTTGTTATCTCTCGAACCCACTGTGCTTGCCTTCCTAGCTGCTTAGAAGCTTCACCAGGAAAGAGGTGCAGTGGGTACCCTGACCCTCTCACATGTACAGCACTAAGGCCAACACACTGTTGGAAGGAAGGGTAGATGACTCGCCTCCTCTGAGATCGAGGAGAATCTAATTTGCACACTTTCTGCATGATTTAGACTCACAGAAGGGGTGAGCTCTGTTCTGTGAAGTACTTGTATGTAGCATTCAAGTTGATGGAGTGCCCACTTAGTGTGGGCTCCTATCTCAATGGTGGAGTAGGACTGGAGTTCAACCAATCTTTCCCCATATACTAACTCCTGTGTTTTGTAGATGGCTCTTTGGAAACGGCCCAGAAAATGCCTATGCTTTATGAAGAAAGGAGAATGAAGTGCTGGATCCTCTCCTACATTCGTGTTCCACCACATCACTCTAACAATGGTGTAAGCAGATTCCTGCATTGTTTCATGTACTCCATGTCCAAACTCTTCACACTATCTGCCTCCTCTCTGGCTCCTAATTTACATGCCCTGACTCCTTTGCTAAGGCTAGAGGCATGCTTCTTGTAACACCTATCTGGGAGGCACATCAGAAAGCCTTGTGGATCTTTCTCAAAATAACTTAAACACAGAAGTGTCATCAGCTTCAGTCACAGCACTAATCAACTTCAGTCCCACTGCTGTAGTAGTTAGATTCCTAATTTCCAGTAATCTAAATATAAAACAGATACGTAACTGCTACTGGGACCTGTATCACAGGGTCCTTCAAAATCCCTGTTCCCCAGCTTTTGAATAGTTTACCAATACCATGACGAGATTCTTACTTTCTTACCCTCAGTCACTTCTCCTGGGGTTGGTGCCAGCTGCATCTGCAAGACAATTATGAGTCAGTCATGAGTCACGACAAACCAAATGCTGTGCACAATTAATTGCCAACTTTCAGTTTTAAAGATGGCGATCCTGTTAGGGTTGCAGTAACTTATGAGTAATTACAGTTCCTGGGATATATCTCATGTTTTCTGAATTGACGCAGTCAGATCACGAAATCACAGAATCACAGAATTTTCAGGACTGGAAGAGACCTTTGAGATCATCTGAGTCCAACAGTCAACCTAATACCACCATAACAACCCCTAAACCCAATCCCCAAGTACCCCATCCAGACATATTTGCAATACTTCCAGAGACAGTGACTTTACCACCTCCCTGGACAACTTATTCCAAAGCCTAACCATTCTTTCAGTGGAAAAAATTTTCTAATATCTAATATGAACCTCCTCTGGTAAAACTTAAGGCGATTTTCTCTCATCCTTTCACTTGATGGCAGAGTCTTACCAGCATAGGCCATTCAAAAATATCTACATATCTACATTGTCGTGCAAGAAAATCAGGCGCTACAAGCCAAACAGGAATCTGCAGTTTATAATATACACTTGTAATTCAAATACCAGAAGATGAACACAGAATAGTTATTCTGGAATTTTTATATGTTCTGCTCTTTTGTACAAATGGCTCTTAGAGACTCGAGCTCACCTATGCTTTAGACACTGCTCATATCTACTGTAACTGGTAGTAATAGGTCAATTATTTAAGATAGTGTTTATACAGAAATGCTCTTTTGGATGCCAGTATTATTTGCCATGTAATTCTAGAGAAACATAGAATGGCTCATGTTGGAAGGGACTTTAAACATCACCTATTTCCACCCCTCTCCCCATGGGGCAGGGATGCCACTCAGCAGATCAGGTTGCTCAACGCCTAATTCAGCCTGGCCTTGAACAGTTCCAGGGTTGGGCCATCCACAACCTCTCTGAGCAACCTGTTCCAGTGCCTCACTATCCTCATAGTAAAGAATTTCTTCCTATCATCCAACATAAATGTCTCCTCTTTTACTTTAAAAACGTTCCCCCTTGTCAAATCAATCTGCCTGTATAAAAAGTCACTTTTCTCTTCTCTATAAACTCCCATTAAGTATTGGATAGCTGTGATAAGGTCTCCTCGTCAGACTAAAGAGCTTTCTTGAGGCTAAAGAGGCACAACTCTCACAACCTATTATGTTTTAAGTTTTCCAGGTGAGACAACACTAACTATAAAGGAAAATCATTTGCCTGCTGTGGACACAGCTGGATCATATTTCACTCATGACACTCAGGTCTTAAGGTATCCCATGTGGAGTGGGACATCTGGGGAGGGAGTGTGTCCCACCTCAAATGTCTTTGCTCTGAAGCTCTCTGTAGACTTCCCTGTAACAATGATAACCTCTTCTTCAAATTGTTTTAGAGGAAGAAAATCTTCTCATACTACTGTTGACAAACACAATAGACTTCAAGACCAAAAGACAACAGAGAGCCCATTTTCCTCTTCTAAAATTTCTATATTAGATATGGCATCAAAAGCTACAAACCTCATCAAGTCCACAAGTCCACTTGTCCACCTTTTATTCCAAAACATTTCACAAACAGATCAATAGATAGAGATCAAATGTGTTTCCGATGGCAAGAGCAGCAATCTGTGAAAAGGGACAGCCAAGTATTAAAATTCGTGACAATACATCCACCATCTGCTACAGATACGATGCAATGCATTCTTATTGCATATAGAAATAGGCATGGCCTACTGCTTCAGTACTTTGTTGCTGTTTGGTTCTTGAAGGTATTTGCCTCAGAAATCTGTAAAAAACAGTGCCCAGGGGTCTTTTGTCTAATTCTATGAACAATGAGAAAAGACGGTAATATACTGCTATTTCCTTTTTATTCTTGTTTTTCCACTGATTTTTTCCAAATCAGTTCTTCATGGGAAGATCAAGGCCAAGATTTATGTGGAGTTATGCCAACAAAGAATTTGGCCCCAGGTTTCTTTTTGTGTATGATGAATTGACAGTTTTGTACCTGTAGCCAAAGGGAGCAGATGGAAGAAATTATAGTGACAATTTCATTCTAGTTGTATACTTCAAAAAACTGCAAAATATTGCAAGGAAATTTTTCCCTCATATGATTTCACATATCAGATGGAGGTATTAGGAAGCCAGAAGTGCCCATTTTAGAACAATTTCCCAGTACCACTTTCATAACAGCCTGTGCATTAGCTGTTTTGTTATTCCTATTCCTCTACAGTTTCTGAAAAAAAAAACTAGGTATAGGTACTGACATTCTATTATATTTTTTTTAACTACAGTGAACTCCACTGATTACTCTGATTGTGGCTAATGCAGGACCCCTGGGATCCAATCAAGTCTCCTGCTGTTGATCTGGAGCTGTGAAGTCAAGGATAGTTTACAGACACAAGTCTGGAGCCTATTCCTTGCTGATCCAGCTACAAATAGATATGGAATCATGGGCAGACAGGTAGCAAGCTGCTGTCTACAATAACCACAATGCCCTTTCCAAACCAACACAGCAGCCTTTTCAAGATACTTGTCTCACAAGCCTCATATTCACTAGGATATTTAGCTATTAGTCTGAACGAAATCTCATACAAATGTTACTATGAAAGAGTCAGCTTAAGAAGAAACTGTCGTATGATCAGGAAAAATATTTTCCTCATGTTATTTAAGGATATGAAATTGGTCAGAAGAGTCAGAAGGATCCAACTAGGCCAGGATTCAGCCTTGCAAAGGTGTTACTGTACAGTTTGTCACAGGTAGCACTTGATATCACAGAGCCCGTGATTTCCAGAAGCATGGATCGTAAGTAATTGCCAATATCCAACAACTGGTAATAGGACTGGTGCTTCTGGAAATCACAGACTCTGAATACAAGGACAGTGATAGATAAGGCCCTAGGAAACTCCAGCACCTCCCTTCTTTATTCTCTTTTCTCCCATTCACTAACAAAAGCACCATCCAGCAGAGTGGAGCAAAATTTTAGTCAATTCTATGCCGGTGACTGCAGCCAAACTTCAAAGGTGCCAGGAGCAGATGGTAATATCCCCTAGTTAAGGGATGTTTGGTGAAACACTTTATAGAACAGATTGTGGCACTGAATTCAGTAAGGCTAGTTTTCTCTTGAGAGGAAAAAATAGGAAGAAAGGGAAGAAAACAACAACAATCCCCAGGAGAACAGCAGTTAGCATACTTGGTGAAGGCAATAAGAACAGTACACTCACAGTAGTGCTTCCTCCAAATGTTCTCATGGCAATCATCCAGCAAATAATCAGCTGAGGACTTCCTGATCCAGAGATACTGTCACTATGTATATTAGAACTGTATTTTGCAATTGTTTAATGCAAATATGGTGTACACAATGGATATTTTAAACATGTTGTATACTGTTATGTATAGTAGTACCAGTGCACATAACACAATAGGTTCACATTTTACTTTGGCTGAACTTCTCTTTCATTAAATTGTCCAGTCACTCTTTGAATTATGTAAACTTGTATCAACCACAACTTTCTTCAGGGAAACTTTTCAGAGCTTGATTGAATATTGTATGAAAATTCACCTCTTTTGTTTGCTTTTATCCAGTCATCTTGTTTCATTTGAAGGTCTCTTGCTTTTGTATTGGATGAAACAGTTTATAATAAAAATTTATGACTGTCTTTTCTAGCTACTTGTTTTCACAGACTTTTCTACCCTCTCAGTTATCTCTCAGCCAGTCTTTTCAACTTGTCTATTTATTATATAGCAGTTCCACACCTTTGACTGTCCTTATCCCTTATCTCTGTACCTCTTGCAGTTCTGTCATCACCCTTGAGATAGAGCCAGAACTGTACTGAGCAACTCCAACAGGCACACTGTGCATATTATCTTCATTTTGTTTGCCATTGCTGTGCTAATAATTTTTAATACACTAGCTTCTTTTTGCTTGCAAACAGAAAAAATACTAGAATATTAGAAAAATGATGAGAAAATAGCCTAGATTATTCCTTAGCGCCAATGAACTGATGCTGGGATAACAAATGCAAGAGCAGCAAAGATGTTAGAGGTGCGAAGAAGTCATGCATACATTACTCATGCCTCTTACTGACACCCTGAGAAACTGTCTTAAATGAGAGGCTTTACTAGAAATAAAGTTTTGATTAACCTTATGGCTTCCTTGACAGCATTTACTGCTCTCTGGAAGGCCTATAACATTTCCAAGGGGCCAGCATTTGAGAAGTATTTTAAGACTCACTGGACCAGAAGGAGATTTATATTAAGGCTCTACAGTTTTCAGAGAGGACAGTCTCCTAAGGAGCTTTAATTACCTGACCTCTGAGGCTACTGCTCCCTGACACTGTTAGCTACCATACCAGAAGGAGATGTCTCCAAGCTTTTTATTTGAGATGAAATGCTTCCATATTTTATAATTACAATGATCAAGATGGATTTAATTTTGATTCAGTAAAAGGTTTTGAATACAAAAGTAATTTTTTGGTTCTGTGTTTTCCATACATATTTGGTTGGAGTCAATACAAATACAAGGCACTATTTGGAGAACTGCATTCTGAGAAGGCGTCTTCCCAGAATTTTCATGGCTTTGACAAGTAATTAGGGTTTGAAGCTTGAGTCATTACAGGCAGAATTTTAATCAGGGAAACAAGAAAATAAATATGTAAAGAATAGAGAAACATTAACATAAACTGAAGGATAGCAAAACCAGAAATGCCATGGTCGTGCTAGAAGAGATTTAGAGATATTTTTATGGTACACATAAGAAAACTAGGAAAAGACATTTTAAAAAATGTGTATTTTGAGAATGATCAAAAAAGGAAAAAAAGATACTAAAGGAGAGAGGCCTAATTAAAAACTAGGTATGGGTAATCCGTAACATTTTCAGTACCAGCTTCAGTTTGATTTACTGAAGCCATTCAGAGATGCTGATGCTGAAGGGACACTTTCAGTTCTTGGGCCTTATCTATTGAACAGATCTGCTGTGGAGAAAATTGAAAAGGAGTAAAAGTTTTAAAAGTATATTCATTTGTTCACATATCGTTCTACACTTAGACTCACCAAACTAACCTATCACAGCTCCAACAGAATCATGTGGTACTCACAATGTCAGGCATCCCTCTCAGGAAATTTGGAACATTTTTATTCACTAGAGAATGCCATGAAGTTGTCTGAAAACAAATCTAAATCCCTTATCTTCGAATCAAGAAGGTAAGTTATTTCAAATCAAGACTAGAGACGGCTATTTCAGTAACAGCTCTCCTTTGGAATGAGGGGGAAGAGAAAGGAATTTAATCCTACTGGATGAAATTATCCTTGGTGGAGTTTCTGGTCATATAGGGGTTGTGAATGGCCCTCCTTCCTTACTGCACTGCAGTTTACTTCCTCACACCACAACTCTGAGAGAAGCAAACTCTACTCAGCAGGAGAGCAATGGTCCCTTCTTATGATCACATTTTCCTTTATCTAACTGATGGTTTTATTATTGTGTTTTGAGAGCAGTGAGAAACATTGATTTCTTCGACTTTTTTTAATCATTCAGGCGTTTAACAAAGAGTTTTTCACCTGTACGTCTTTGGCTTTAACTTATTTAGCCTGTTTAAAGCTTGTAGCTAATTTAGATAATTTTAGGTTATGCCATTTTCCTGTGATGATTCTTGGCAGTGTCAGTTGATGATTCTGGGACTTCTGGTAGGCACAGCTCAGCAAATGGCAGACAGCCTCTGTGTGACAGGAATTTCTGGGTAAGTACCAGACAGAACATGATCCAGTAGGTAAAACATACCTCACCCACATGAGAATAGGAACATAACACATTTTCTTTTCAAGAAATTTTTCTTGATGGATCATACCTCATCCCTCTCTCTTCTCTATGAAGTACAGGTGTCTTTTCTGCAAATAACCTCAAACAGTCTCAGCTAGAGCTACAAAAATGGTTTTCCACTATAAGCTTTTATTCTTTAATTTTGGCACGTATTAATTTCCTTTGATGAAAATCAATATGGATTGTTATCTGACAGTGGGACTAGAAAATAATTAGCTTTCATACAAAACCTTTAATGGGAAAACCCAGGCCAAGAACATTCAGCATTAGAATTTTGTCCAATTTCTTTCCCCTGGGCCAGAAGTCACAGAATGGCTCTGAAAAGTAGAAATGATGCTCTGCATGGTGCAGAGAATTGTGTTAATGTACATTACACTTGCTGATTTCTGCCAGCTATAAACCCCTCAGCCAAGCCTTTTTGCTGGGAAGCCTGTCTATTGGCATACACACAGAAAGAGCAAGATGAAATACTATTTTAGGAGAAAATGGAACTCAAAGTATAAAAAGCTTCAGAAAGTGACCTTTGCTATGAGACTGCTTTGTCCTTTCATGGTGAGGGCTGCCAGAACTAGCAGCATCATGGGGTTGCATGGATCTTAGGAAAGATAGAGACAGAAAATATTGCCTATTTGTTTTGTTGTTCCCACATAATCTGCAAAACCAGTTCCTCACCCTGGCTGTATTGCTGTGGTCTCAGCCTGCTGGCCAATCACTACAGCAGCAAATTCTCTGTAAGAAAATGTTCCTCTTTGCAAGATCATTCAAGTTGGAACATTTCAGACATATAATTGGTTCTATATAAAGTGACCAGGTCTTTGCTGGGCCTCTTCTGAAATGTGAAGTAGCACCATTGCCTGAATTGCAGTTTTGCATGGGCTATGCTTTGCTCCATCTAATTCATACAAGAGCAGATACAAATTGCCAAACTGCTGTCCAATGTGATGAAATTTAAAAACCTTGTGGAAGGCCCCAGTGGTTGCACAGAAGGGCATTACTGCTACAAAACCATGGAGCCCATCTCCACAGCTAAGGCAATACCCATCTGTCACTATCCCATCTCTGCTTCTCTCAATGCTCTAGGGACAAGCTCAGCACAGGTAGCAGTGCTGACCATTGTCCTGCTAAAGGGAATTCCTCTGAGGGAGTATAGGGAACAACTACAGAGGTACTATAAGGGGAGAGATGGAAAAGAAGACAATTTTCTCCTTTGCTACAGCGAGGAAAACACAACTTTACATAAGAGAGGAAGGTTTCTTTCCAAGAATGGAATGAAAGGAAAAGAAAGCTCTGCAGAACACCTTTCCTCTAGATTTGGTTTGACCAGTATACTTAAAGAGCAGTTTTACAACCTGTTCTAGCTAGTATGACTGAGATCTATGGTCTTTTGATATTAATAAGCTGAGTACTATTAAAAGTAAAATTTATGATACCATAGTTGACTGAAGGAGGTTTACAGAGTTTACCATGAGAAGTGGGTATTAGATCATCTGATTTGAATCTCCAGTATTTCACAGATGTATGACACAGCTCTCCTTTTATTGTGCTATCTTGAGTTTGGCTAAACACATTTTCAAGCAATTTAGCTAGGCTTGAATCTAAAAACCAGAGAGCTGGAGAATCCACCACTATTTTATTAGCTTAATCCAGCTGTTAATCAGCTTCACTTTTAAAAATTTTTGCCTGATGTCCTACTTGAATCTGTATGACTTTAGTTTCCAGAAAATGGTGGGGGCCTTTTGATTGATTGGGGTTTTTTTTGTTTTTCTTCTTTCCTCCTGAGGTTTTCCCTATTTAATTCAACATAATTTAATTCACTTACTACTATTTTATCTTCAAAAACCTACTTGTGTTGATGTTGTATCACATCAGGTCTTCTTTTTTGGTGGTTTTTTTTTTTTTTTTTTTTATTTTTTTTTTTAACTGTTTTTTGAAGCCTAGCTATTTCTCTGCTTTAGCACCCTCTCGTTTCTCCTGTGTGCC
>VXBU01009944.1:1089288-1108355 GCA_013400315.1 Bombycilla garrulus | reverse complement strand
ACTTGTATTGATGTTATATAACATCAGGTCTTTTTTTTTGGTGTGGTTTTTTTTTTTTTTTTGAGTGAACTTATATCTCACTCTAAAGTCATTCCTGCCCTTAAACCTCTGCTGTAAAGGGTGGGAGTGGGGGGCAAGTTTTATTTGTTTGATTGGGTTTTTCTGCATATATTAAATTTCCATAAATTAATTTTAAAACAGAAAAGTCATGTGAATTGTTAGTCTTATTTCATAAGGAAGTTTCAGCAGTGTTCTGAAGGAAAATTAACTTGTCTCCCTAAGTGTGAGTACTGAAAGTCATATTTTTACCTGAATGTGTCAAGTAAGTGTTTGGTGAAATGTTTGCATGTTGTGACCTTTAAATAATTTTCAGAACAATGTTCTTGCAGTAAAAGTTCACCATTTTGTAAGCTTGATCTGAATTTCATATTCCTAGTTTTTACTGTGGCAAAGTACATGTCTTGAGGTTGGCAGGGACACAACCACAGCCTCATTGTAATTTACCATACCACGTGTCTTCATACAGTCTGAAAATTTCATTAGCTGTTTGCATTTACTTTCACATAATTAATTAAAATGTTGAAAAATTATCAGGATTACTACTATTCTATGTAAAATCCTGCTATGGATGTTCATACTCAGTTATGACCCTGTGTGGACAATTCATGACCAGAATCTGTTTAAAAATCACTTCCCACACTATTTTCTTACGGTTCCTTTACTGTTTGTATACAATACTGGTATTAATCAGAATGCACTGATATAATGCCAAATTACTTGACAAAGCCTTCATAGCTTACATTTTGTACATTTCTCAAACAAACATATACTGTCTTAAAAATACAATGAAAAAAAAACCAGACTCAACTTTAAAAGTTGTGTCTTCAATGGAAAAGAAATTTCATTGGCACTTACTCTGTATTTGAAATCCAACTCTTTAACAGTTATATTTCACATCCAGTCTTCACTACGGAAAATTTATATATGTGTGATTTACATCAGGATAACCAGCATATATTGTTTTAAGCCATCATCCCTGTCTTTGGAATACTGCTGCCACATTGACAGTCTTCCTGCCTTTTGGAACAGCTATGGCAATCCCATACTTATTGGAAGGGAATTTCAACCAGTTCCTCAGATCTCTGGGTACAAATTATACAGGACTGTAGACTTAACAAAATTTTTCTTTTTCAGATGTTCAGTATGCTCCTAAGTTGATAGAGAACTAGAAAACACTTTTAATTTTCTCCCATGATGGAAAAAAAGCATGATCTATTTTCAATGAATTAACAGAAACTTTATTAAGACTATTTTTTTTCTTTCATAATAACCTTATCCTCTCCATGTAACAGCAGGCCTAGGAAGGATACAGTTTCTAAAACTCTTCAGCTTCTAATTTTTTTATGTGATGCTAACATTTTTTTTACATTTCTTGATCATATATGCCTCCTTACCTATTTTTCATTACATATAATTCAATATTCACAAGGCCTGCCCTGACTTCATAACTGGGCCAAGATTGGCTCTAAGCCAAAACTGTCCCTTCTAATAGATTATAACAGTCTTTTCTAACCATCAATAAAATCTTCTTTTAAATCAACTACTTTCTATTTTTTCCCTAAACTATTTTGGCTCACTTTATTTTTTTTCTGTTTTAAAGTTAACTCCTATACTGTAGCATATGTTTTTATAATTAATGTTTAGGGTAATTTTTTTCTACAGTGACTGCAATTACTCTTGATTACTGGCTCCCTGATTTTCTTCTCTGTGATTAACTCTTCTTTATCATAATCTGGCACTCAGTATCCCTCATGTAAGTAAATGACTGTCTCTAATTTTTAGAAGGTGTAATAACAACTTAGTCTGCCTTAGCATGAAACCCTCCCTCGGTATTCTATGCTTTTAACGTAATCGAATGGATGATGTGTTCATTATAAACTGTTAAAAGATCAAAAGTTGTGTTGATTTGCCTGACTAGGACATGCCTGAAAAACCATTACTTTAAGTACAATCACTTTATTATGTGGGAGTAAAGAAGCAAATAAAATCAACAAGGCCAGACATGGCTTAAAGAGAAATTCTCATGGATTACATTAAGACACAAAGTCATGCTGGCTGTCTTGCCTGTCAGCAAGCTACCAAGAAATTAAGGATACTATATACAAGCTCAAGTCTGATGCTTGACTTGACAGTGGAAATAGGCCAAACTCAGTTGCAGTTGGTCATGTAACTGCAAACCTCTGACACACTTACCCTTGTAAAGAGAGATCCAAGTCATGGAGAAACTAGGAGGACTAACACAGTGAAGTAAGTTATTAGCCTTCGGGGATCCCTCTGCAGTCAGAAGCAATGACTTATTGTTGTTTTCCTGTTTTTTTTTTTCCACAAATAAGATGGATTAAGTAAAGGCATTGATTAAGTAAAGGCATTCTGATTTCCTTGAGAGTACATCTTGAGTTGCAAGAAGAGACTGTCAACAATTAAAGGGCTTGTAGGTCCAAATTCAGCTTTGAGTGATAGTTTTGCAACTGTGTGAGAATTGGCAGGGTTGACTTTGTTCTTACTGATGTCAGTGTGACTGTTAAGGCTTTAAATCAGAGCTGGATTTTGTAATTAGCCATTCCTCACACTAGACAGTGAATAAGTATATGGAGACATATACTCACTTTATTCATACTGTTTTGAAAACAATCAAATCAATAGTGCCTATTTAAAAGAGAAAAAAGGGCAGACTGTAACATCTAGATTCTCTTCATCGAAAAATCTTTTGTAATACAGGCAGTTTCAGGGGAGCACAATGATTTAAACTTCCAACTTGTGTTTGTTATATAAAACACAGCATTGGCATTTTTCATCACCACTAATCAAGCTCAAAATCTGCATCTGTGTACTCCTTGCACTGCAGAATGTCAATTAGTTTCATCCTCAGAGTATTGGTCCAAAACTACTGGTTCACCTTAGTATAAAAAAAAAAAAAAAAAGAGAAAACTCTTCATTAAGCGACACTGCCAAAGAGAAACAAAGAGGAATGAATTTACAGTTTTCAGACTTATGTCAATATATGGGGAACTAAACAAAAATGTTTTAATGGTTTGAGAGTATTCAAATTGCATTTTATGCTTTCAATAATTTAAATTCCCAGCTGTATATAGGATGCACAAGTCTAGGAAATTGAGAGCAGAGGACAGAAATATCTAGGTTGCACATTTTTCCCCTCCAAACAGTATTCAATAGAGTGTGTGGCACAGACCATATAAGACTTTTCACAAAACACAAAAAAGAATGTTGAATGCCAACAATTCAAAAAGCCTACAAGTTGTAACCTATTTCGATCAAAAAACCAACTACACAATTACACATACAAACTCCTTATGGAGGACTTGTCCTTACTTCTCTCAATATTTAATATGCCAAGAACCCTCAGCACTTTTCCCAGGTTTCCCATACAGTTATCCATGAATCTCTCTGCTTTCTAAGGTAGACTCAACATTTTCTCCTCTAGGACAATACTTGTGGCCCTTGGGAAGTGAGGAATCCCACTTTTCTGCAAGTTACTCCATATCATGCACAATGTTTATTACCTATTGTCAAGTCAAAAAAAAACATTACACAGAATTCTATGACTGCAGCCCCAACACTTAGATTTTCCTGTACTGAACAGAGCTGCAGAAAATCTGCAGCAGTTGGGGTAGCATAGATCAAAGGCGAAAACTGTGCCCTGCTTCTTTAAGGAGCTTGTATCCTCTGAGTGCTATAACACAGTAACTCCTTTAAAAAGCTCCATGAACATCTGCCTCTTCTTGGAAAAATTCTGCATTTGAAGTTCACCATCTTCAATGGTGACATGATCTTCTCTAACATTCCTATACCAGAATATGCAACCAGTAGCTTTTCAAGTCCGCAGTGACCAAACTAACATCTATTTTTCTGTATGCCAATAGCTGCTTTTAAAACAATAACCAGGATCTGGACAAAGTCTGAGTGTCTCCTGAATAATACAAGCCATTGACTCCAACTGAGAGAAGTTCAGCCTGTGGATTACAACATTTATCTTTCTGGCAAGAATGCATTAAAAATTATGCAGAAACAGATGTGCCTCAGCCAAATGGTGACAGCAGGGATTTCTGGGTTCACAAAAACTTCTGTAAAAATAAATGGAAGAGCTTTTTTTGCCTAGAAATTTTGATGTTTAAGTACAATTGTGTGATGTGCCTCCAGAAATAGATGCATCAGGTACATATAGCTGCAGTGCCAGAATGCTAAAATGACTGTAGATCAATACAAATGCTTGAGGCAATGCTGCACGACAGAGCCAAGAAATTTAATGTTTGAGAAAAATGTTTCATGTGAAGTAGCAGTCCCAGGGCATCTAGTAACTAACCAAAGACCTGTCCCTAGATCTCTTAAAGAGAAAAAGGATAAAGGCAAATGGAATTAGAAGATATAAGCTATGTGTTAATGGTCCATTACCAAATCCCTTTTGAGTTCCCTGCAAGCTGGTTTCAGGCTCCTGTACTTGGAACCAGCTTGATGTAGTTGGAAGTCTGGGTCCTGACTTCTCCAAAATTAAACAGTTTAAACATCCAGCTTTAATCAAATAGCTTTGAAAACAGCTGGGTCCCCAAGGGTGTTCCAACAGGCTGTTGATCATGGATGCTTCAGGGCCAACATTCAGCTCCAAATTAGACATGTTGTTGCTTGCCAAGATGAAATGCAGAATAGCCGTATGCACATAGTACAAAGCACACTTGTCTAGAAAATGTTATTCCTGTACCTAAATGAAGTCTTGTAATGTCAGTCTGAGAAAGGAGAGAATAAATACCTTCTTAAGCACAGATACATGATTTACTGAGGATCAAATCATGCTTCTGTCCTGCAAAAATGAATTCCTTTCAGTGTCTGATAGTCTGAATCTGATAATAATGAAGACCTTAGATATGAGCTTCCTTTGTACCTGTATTTGCCAAGCACTTCAAAGAGATCAGGAATATGTTATTGAGCAGAATATAACAAAAGATTTGACATGTCATGAATTGGACTCTTGTCTCCTTGACTTTCTGTAAAGGATAAGAAGAGTAGGCTAGGAAAGCATATAAATGAGGAGCCAACAAATGTTTTTTACTGACTGTTCTTACTATGCAATTTCATAAACCAGGGCATCTTGACTTTGCTGTGCCAGGAACACTCTATGCCTTTGCTATTCCCTTTGTGGTACTTTGCCTTCTTTGCACTGCAATGATGTAGAGGCTACCCACAAAGTGATTGTGATCCTCTTGCACTTTAAAGGATTGTGGCTTAAACAGAGCGAATCAAGTAACACCCCCCGCACTTAATATTGAAGACATCAATTTGATATTGATTATATAATATCACTATCAAATCATATCAGTATTATAACATCAATTATCAATACTTGATATTGAAAAACAAAACAGAAAAGTCTCCATGACTGGGTAAAAGAAGGGACAAAGCTGCTATTTCACAGCTTCAACAAAATGCTAGACAACTGTGCAAAAAGAGGTCTAGCTCCAGAAAGAAATTCCTTTAATAAGTTAATAGGTTAGAGGCACCCTTTCCACTAAGGAGATTCTCAAGTGTAAAATACATATTTCAGAAAAATTAGATACTTTTAATAACACTTGTATGTGAGAAATGTGTGGCATTAAGCAAAAAAAAAAAAATTGCTGTCCAGATAACTATGCCAGAAGTAATTCTTCTAACTTTTGCTTGAAATGACATTCAAAACATACTTATGAGAACCATACAGAATATACTTCACTGCTTGACTAAAGTGATAAAAGATTATTCAGAATACAACCTGTGAATAAATTGGTGAGTGACCCCAAGTTGTGACTCCCTTGGATCATGAAACAGAGTCCCTGGTGAGAAGCTTAACAGGACCTGGGACTGTTTGCTCACAGCCCAGAAAGTCAATCATATCCTGGGTTGCACCAAAAGTGCCATCAGGTCAAGAGAGACAATTCTGCCCCTCTGGTCCACTCTTGTGGGATCCCACCTAAAGTGCTGCATCCAGCTCTGGGTTTCCCAACATAAAGGTAGTGAGATACTGGCACAGGTTGCCCAGAGTACTTGTGGATACCCCCTCCCCTTGGAAGTGTTACAGGCCAAGACTGGATGGGGTTTTGAGCAACCTGGTCTAGAGAAAGGTGTCTCTGTCCATGGCAGGGAAGTTTGAACTAGATGATCTGTCAGATCCCTTCCAACACAAACTGTTCTGTGATCCTATGGATATCAGCACAAAGGCCAGAACACACAATCAATGTTATCAGTTGTTATAGACAGGAAGGAAAAGATGCTGACATTCAGACACAGGTATGAGTCGCTTGTATTTAGCAGCAACAGCTGTTGGCAATGGACAGAGCAGCTAATCTGAATATTTCCCTACCAGGAGAGAATTGCTTCACTTGTCTAGAGCTTTGCTTCCACCTAGTTTTAACTTTCTTAATAAACAAGATGCTCCCTCTTTCTACTGAAAGAGAATGCTCCATAGTCTAAAACTGAGCTCATTTATTTTCTTTTTCCATTTTTGCAAATTTATTCCATTTTTTGTATTTACTGCGTCATTAAGCATAGTGACTATACCTACTTTTTCTATAGTAAGGCATTTTCTGTTATTCATGGTTTCTTGGCCATGAGGAGAGAAACACTATTTTAAAGTAGGCCTGAATTCAATGACTGAGAGGGAATCAACCTGTGAAAGAGTAATAATTAGATTTAGCAATGCTGCCCTCTGCCAAGGTGTTCACTGCTCCATAACACAAAGGCATATATAACTCAGATTATGAGACAGCTCAGGACATGTCCAAGGATGTTGGCTCTGCATGGGGGAGCAATGTCCAGAATGACACTGATCCTACTCAAGAGGCTAAAAACAATAAACATGAGCCATTCACTGTGAACAGAAATCACCTAGACTAACAAAATGGGCTGCAGTTGAGTTCTACTTCAGAAATTTAAAAGAATGCCAAAGAACTGCTATTTTGAAATTTAGTAGTGTTCCAGTAACTGAAGCTGTTGAGAGAACAGGGACTAATAACTGTTCAGAATACAATCTAACACCTGGCCTGCACACTTTTATTCATGTCTATTTTTGATTGTTTTTACTATAATGTGAATGTTAATTTCATTAAAAAGCTGATTTATTCAAGTCTAATTTTATGCAAATATATGGAAGGGGAGATTTTCTTTCAGCATACCTATTTAATTTATCTCTTGTCATAGGACAAAGGTAACCATGTAAAATGAGAGGGGCCTGGGGAAAGAAACCAATTTCTAATGACCATTTTTGTCACACATATACTGAAACCTGAAAACGTAACATAATGCAAACCAAACTTCCATTTACTTAGCTCTTATTTCCATGATTGCAAAAATAAATGTCTGTCATTCATAAAGCTTAATGAGTTTCTGATTACACTCATTTTGTATACTTGAACAGTGCAAAGAGGGACATTTATAAGATTTGATGAAATTGGCATCAAATTTTTGTACACTTATGTGAAAAGCAAGTTTTAACAGACTGACTACAGTAGCTTAAACTCCTTTGCTTTGCTACTTGTGATAAGACTTCAGCACTCATTGACACCTGGGCATTTGTATCAGTAAGCACATTGATCACTCTGCACTTCACCTTCTTTTGAGGGCAGATCTGATTTCAGACTGCTGAGCTTTTGAGTCTTTCCAGGACTGCATCACTGTACAATTTGGCCTGAACATCAAGAGCAAGTAGGAAGAATAAATGGGGAGTTGTCTAAGCAGTACAAGGTACAACAATTTGAAATTATTACTTCAGCTATAATCATCAGTACTATCTTGGTTTGTAAACAGGACAAATCAGCTTCTCCAGTGATTATTACCTTTCTGAATCATAACCTGTACCTGTAATTCCAGTTTAAACTCTGGAGCTGGAGGTCATCTTGTCCACAACTGTTTGGTTAAAGGCAACAAGGACAGAGTTACTCAGTTCACCACAGTTTTTCTAGGACTATACCCATCATCAACTATTTTGTAAAATGAGAGAGAAGTGTAGTATGAGAAGATTGAGGGTGAAACAGAGTGGCTACAACTGCAAAGAGCATAACCATTTATCTTAGTGACAGGAAAATGGAGCTGCAGTAATTGCCAGGGAATAAATGCAGTCAGCAGGGGTCTTTAATAGGGGATGAACTGCTGTGCACAATGAGAAAGGCAAGAACACATGGAAAGTGAGGAGGTAAGACAAATAAAGGGGGACCAGCAGCAGGTGATCATGGAGAGGGAAGTCAGTGGGGCTTCTCTGCAGCCATGCAGAAGTAACCTAAGGAAAGAATTGATACCCAAAGGAAGAAAAGGCAAGAAGCAGCATGCTGACAGCCTTTATTTTTTTCCTCTAGTGACAGCCCATGTGCCTAAGTCAGAAAAGCCAAACTGCATCCCTGTATCTGCACTGTCAAGTGAGAGTGAGTGAAGAGCAAGGATACTGAAGAACAACCTACAGCTGACACCATGAGTAGCTTCAAGCATCAGCATTTGGCTGTTTGTCAGTACAACCTTTATACCATCCATCTTACATGCGTTCCACCTCTGCCTCTCTTGCCCTCTGTGGTTGGCCAGCACACCTCAGCACTCCATGTTCCACAGCCTTCAATGCCGCTCACCTGTCCTACACAGCTGTAGCCTACTGGGGATAAGGCTCGGCCACAGGCCCATTCCCAATCACCACAAACCGTGTACCTGTAATTCCCCCTTTCCTTTTAAATAAATGCCATGTTTACCATCCTTCTACAGGGCTCATGCAGTAGAAATGGCAAACATGGTAAAAGCATTTTTCGGGTAGTTTCCACTAATTCTGGAATGTGTCCATGTACTGACCTTGATTCCTTCCCCAAACCAACATACATATCACAGTTATTATACTTATGGTATATGAACAAGCACCAAAGGCCTTATGCCTATAGAGTATTAACAAGGATTCATAGCTGCAATTCTCAAACACATGTTTCACCACCAAATAAACACATTGTATCAAATAACAGAACTGCTCCATCTCTAGCTCCCATTGCTGCTTTAGTAAATTCTCTTGTTCCTTTTTCAGTTTTTGTTGCATTAGTTTTCTGTAGTTTCAGTTCCTCTAGCTGCTGAAGTAATGTGTCTGCTTGCTGCTTCTTTCTCTCATCTTACTCTTTTCAACGCTTGCCTTCATACAGTTTTGTACTTGTCTTCATAACATCCATCCATAGCTATGAGAACAAGACTGTTTCCACTCTTTTGTAATTGGCATAGCTGCAATTTATCAGGGGCAAGACTGCCCTAAGCACTCTCTCCCCACCCCCCTACAACTCCCCATTTCTAAGTATAAAATCTCTAGAAAGACATGTTTAGGTAGATGGACATTATGACATGTTTACAAAAGGTTGAAAGACATGTTTAAATACAACACAGAGGTTCTACTATCAAATAAACACATTGTGCTGATTATTCAGCTCCCAATATTTCTGTTTCCATGCTACCAGTCCCAGAACTAAGCAGTTGATCTTGTTCAGCCAGAGTCTGCTCTTGTTCTTCTAATATCATCTTTTAGTTTTCTGTTTACACTGGTGTATTTCTCTCGCAGAGCTACTGTATTACGCACAAGATTTCAGATTGAATGCCTGTTGGAGGACTTTTTGGACTAAAGGTGATAGGATGAAAGAGTTAGAAGAGGAACTAAACTAACAAGAATCAAAGTCGCTTTCTTCTCCCTCATAGCTGGTAACGTTCTCTCACACTCTTTCAAAATACCAATAGCTACACCTATGGAATATTGACAATATCAATAGCTGTACAACTTCATAAAACAATGCACAAGAATGAGCTAAAGGCCATATATTAGGATGCTAACAAAATGAACAGCTACGTAAGTCTATCAATAGCTATACAACTTTTAACTACATCAATAACTACACAAATTCATAAAGTAACATGGAAGGATAAGATAGAGCTTATATACTCCCATCACCCACCCATTTCTGTTTTGTCCCTTGCATTGCTAATGCATCAAGCACTTCTGGGGACAAGCTCCTGGAAGACAACAAGGAGGGATCACCTTTTAGTAAATCAAAAAGTGGTGCCAACAGCACATTCAATAATCCCAACAATTGTCTGATCCAATTAATTGTACTTAGCAAATTTTGCAAACCATTCAATGTTTGTATAGAATGCAGAATCGTCACCATCTGGAGTTCAATAGTTTGGTCCAAGATTTCAATTCCCAAATACTTCGAGGGAGTGTGTTCCATGGAGTCAAACAATCACTTCTCAAATCTAAAGCTACTGAGAGTGCATAAGGAGAGATTGTAGCTACCCACCCATCAAAACTAACAAGACTCACAGGCACTAGACTTCAGCAAGTGTCAGCTGGTCCCCCAATTCCTGCCACCGCTGCAGAATTTACTGTGGGTGAAATAAAAGGCCATTACTTCTTTGAAATATCAGTGACATAATGTCCAGTGTGAATTCTACCAGCAACATTGGGAGGGGGTGGGGGCAGGAGTGGGGAGAACCTCATATGAGTTTTAAACAACACTTCATATCAGATCGAGAGTCAGTAGCCGTTTAGGTCCAACGACCATGGGGGTGCCTGTATATTCAAACCCTCCAGCTTGTCTTTCAACAGATTCTGCACTAGGTACTTGCATCACCAAAGGTATCTGCAAGAGGGACTTCATACTGAGGCGTCACAGCTTTCTTAGTATCCTTCATACTTTTCCCTGTTTTATTATTGCCTCAAATGATCGATTTCTGTCCATTTTGAGTTCAAGTAATCTACCTGCACCTCTTGCCAACACCAGATCTTTAGAAATGCATAATAGTGACTCTGAAATCCCTGATTCCTCTCTCATTTATCTGAGATCTAATGTTTATTCAAGATGCTTTGCATCAGTGCATACCACCTTTTGCAAATAAAAGTTTTAGACAAAGTCATGCAATGAAAAAGAAAATAGGAATGTTCTCTGACCACTTCCTTATATTACTCATCTGGGAAATCATGTATCTATATAGACATATACCTATATACAGCAATTGAACAAAACAAGTGTTCATACCATGGCACAAATCTGCCCAAGACAGTCCATGTCAATAACTCCAGGTAACACAAACAGCCCTTGCAAAATGACACTTTAACATCCCACTAGTAGTGCACTTAACCCGTATGCCAAAGGTCCAAAAGCATTTAACAGTGTTTCATGTACCTTGGTGTTGCCTATGGTGACTGAGACAGGTGTGATGAGAGCATCCACCCAGGCACTTCCCTTGGTTCTGGCACCGAGTGTGCCGCATAAACCTGGCTGGGGTAGCTGGATGTATTCCCAGCCCCGGCAGCCCTCCGGGTGGCAGCACTCGTCCCCTGCTATCAAAGTTAGAATGGCACTGATCAGTATAATGTCCCGATCTGCCGCAGGAGGCACACAACTCGACAGGGCGCCACCTGCCGTCCCCCAGCCCAATTAGGGCAATTTTTCTTGAAATGCTCTTTAGCCGCACTGAAAACAATTTTAGGAGATTTGCACAGCTGCAGTAACCCGTTTCGGAAGTTGCTCCACCTGATGTTGTGCTGTCTTGACCCTGCCACATGCCTCAGTCCTATCTACCATCATAGGATTCTGCAGCGGCAATAAGGCTTGCTTAAATCCTGCATGTGCATTGTCCTTAGCCAGCTGCAAAAGCAAAGTCTCTTGGGCTGCTACTTAATAAACATATACAAATATATACGTCTCTGTTCCGGGTTAAGTAAATGTGGCCTGTCCACCTAGGTCCAGATTGGAATTTAGTGCCCAAAAAGATGGGCAAAGACATGTTATGAGTAGATGAATCCCTCCCTCCCAGAACCAATTCCCACTATCCAGCAAAACCCGTAGCAGGGAAGGGGCCTTATTTATTCAGGTGACACAATCATTCAAGTTTTGCTCGTAAAAATGTGCACAATCTCCACAGAGGCAACCAAGACTCTAGATGCCAGGGCCTGGGAGATCCTCCCTAGCCTTGTTTTAGAGAGACCCAGGGCCACAAGCAACTCTGAGTTCTTGATGTACTATTTTCCCCTCGCACCCATGGCGAAACCCATTAACTCAATGTCCACCACATTTGTCAGACCTCGTATTTGGGACCAGAGGCCCTGATATTTCCTGGCCTTCTCGGGGGCAGCAGCCCACAGTGAGGAACTGCTATGCTCATATCTCACAGTCACATCCACCACAAATGCCTTCGGTCCCCAAACAAAAATCAAATCTGGTTTATACAGTTCATTTGCATCGTCCCTTAAGTGTGGCCCCTGGAATACCGTCCAGTCCTCTCTCTTAGCCTCAGAGCTAAGAGTTTTGCAGATGGAATTATGGCATTTAGTCCTGGCATCCTTGGTGATTGGACAGTTTCCAATTTTGTGGGCCATGGTTTCAAAATCGGCACCACAACACCTACAGGATCTTACATAGCCTTCATGCCTACCCCCAGCCAGGAGTTTTCTTGTCAGGTAGACACTGGCTCTCAATTGCAGGGCAGTAATCAGCAATATGAGATATGCCTCTATATTGCCTTAGCCAGGCATTACTGATATCATTCTCAAAATTCTCTGTTCCATGGCCCTGGGCAGCCAGTCCTTTCTATTTCCCAAACTTCAATTTCTGCCAGTCACACAGTCTTGAATACTGAATTATAGGAACGGGGGCCTCCCACTCCGATAGGCCCTCATCATCACCCCCAACAACACTTTGCAACATCAGAGTAGGCTCCCAAATTGACTGGATGGACTCCTTCTTTCCTCTGGCACATAGCCGTAACTTCTCAAACAATTCCAGGTGTTACTCTCTCAAAAAGTTCACCAAAACCTCATCTGAGGACTGTGCCAACCTGTGCAGTCTTCGCACCTGAATACTTTGAATAAGCATCGCCAACTTGATGATGCCTAAACCACCATCCTTAAACCTTGAATACAAGACGGCATCACATGTACTTGGAGGGAGATGAAGCCACTCCTTGACTGACTTTCAAATTGCCAGATCAAGGGATTTGAGGAGCCCTGCACTTACTTCAATGTGTCAGCCAGATATACTAGCCTCTGGATGGTAGGTCCTAAGTATTACCGACCTTCTGAAGAGGCTTGAGTGGTGACTGCCCAGTCTGATTGAGCCATTCCTCTCATTTTTCCGTTAGACCCGAATCAGCAAAGCCAGTCCAAGGGTCAATCCATGTGCCAAGGTATTTCTCAGAGCGCCCTGGGTCGATCATATTAAGGGGGGATCCATTAATCGTCCATGAAGGACAATCATTGATGGTAAAGGAATCTTTTGTCAGCCTGATGTAAAAGCTGTGACACTTTTCCCCCTGCATCCAAAGATTCATAAGTTCACAAAAGGTCTCCAGAATTTTGATGTTGCAACGCATACCACCCCAGGAATCACTCAACAGCACTGAATCGTCAGCAAAGGCCATGGCCGTAATTCTTAATCCACCCTGTTGGAACCCTTTACCTTCCGTTTCAAGTTCACACAGAAGGAAATCAACCACGAGATTGAATAGCAAAGGTGACATAGGGTCACCCTGCTTGACACCGGAACGAATGTAAATAGGGTCTGTCCTCTCCTTTTCAGTTGAAATGTACGTACTGATGTTTCTGTGCATTTCATTAACTAGATGGATCACATGGGGATCAACCCCTCTCTGGACCAGACCCACAAGAAAATGTTGGTGACCCATGGTGTGAAAAGCCTTGGCAATGTCTGTGAACACCACCCACATATCTTTCTGCTCCCATTTAGTGATTTTAACCACAAGCTGCAACAACTTGAGGTTCTCGGCACACCCAGAGGCCAGGGTTTAATGGGACATGCTCTGGTCAGCCTCCCCATAGCGACCCTGGAGAACAACCTAATCACTGTACAAGCAATGGCAATAGGCCTCCAGTTATTGATATGCATCAGTCTACTCACATTGGTAGACTTAGGAATCAAAACTGTCCAGCAGTCCCACAGCACATTGGGAATTATACCGGCAGCCAACCAGAGGTTGAAGATCTCCATCAATGAGGGAAACTTTGGGTCTTTTTTAACAAGATGACCCAAAGTGATCCCATCTGGCCCAGGAGCAGAGGTTTTACTAATTTCTTTCACATTCTTTCCAATTTCCTTCTCAGTAATCAAAGCCTGGAACATGGTGTTATCTGCCCCCACATGTGGAGGAAAGGTTCCAAGGCCACCAAACTCACCAGTTGATTCCCACCTAGATTTAAATGTGACATAGACAATGCCAGATGGAATTTGGCATTGCGGGGCTTCAAAGCTATCAAGAATAAGCCGCATAAGTCTCCCTCTATGCAACTGAAACAACCCCTGAAAACAAAGACATTTACCCCTCTTAACAGCTCTTTTTCACATCCAACTGGTCACTCCTTTGGATGCTCTCTGACCATGAGGCGTTTGCGACTTACAGCCCCTGGTTGCTCTTATACTCTGGCCAAGCCCACTCAGGCCACCACGAAAGTCCTCAAATACATCATTCACCACCACCTGTGGATCTTGCCCATCCAAAATTCTCCCAAAGGCTTCCCGATACCTGGTGAATCTGCCAGCCAATAACCCTTCCCTGATGGCATCATAATATTGGAGCTTCAACTGTCCCTCTTTTGGTGATTGAGCAGACTAGGAATGAATCTCTTTCACCACACCACCTTCTGGACTAGATTGAACTTTCTTTGAGGGACCTCTCACCAGAAGGCGTCTCTCATCACTGATCTGCTTCGCCATTTTAGATGGAATATGCTCCGCAATCAGCTGGTTTATATTTCGGCTACTGGCAAAACTTTCCACCAATTATATCAGAAGTGTCTCCTCCCTCTCCTCAGTCCACACCTTCTTGTGGGCTGCTGGAGCAGATGACTCTTTAGGATGGGAGGCAACAATCCATTCCAAATTTCTCACAAGAGGGTGCATCTTCCTCTTGTGTTGGCCCAGGCCAATCTTGGTGGAAAAACTCCTTTGACATACCTCACAGATCCAATTGCCCATTGGAGCCACACACACACACCCTTACATTGTGGGACGTGGCATGTGATACTGTGGTATTTAAGACTTTGCTTACCACACTTAGAGCACTGAAAGATGACTCTTCTTTGCCCACGGCCTCTCAAGATGGTCAGTCAGCCCCGGGTACTGAGTAAACCGGGTATCACAGTGTGGACAAGATGGATTTCAGTCAGGAACAGACACCACCGGGGTCCTAACCAGTGGTCCACCCTTGCTGCTCCCAGGAAGAGCCTCCCGTGTTTTAGGGTCCTCACCTCTGACTTCACACTCAGAAGCGTCCCGAGCTAGCCCAAAAGGCAAGGTCTCACATGGCTCAGGGAACTCAGCCAGATCCTCCCAAACCGCTCCCAGATGGACAACAGATAGACCAGCAAACTCAGAATTTACAAATTCCAAACGTACCAGACTGAAACCCTCCTCCCAGGGCAGAGAGGGTAAAGGTGGAATTTCAGCATGTCTGACCCACAGGTCTAAGGGGTCAGTCTGAGTGGATACTGATATAACCCGCAAAGCCATTGATTGTGTGATCGCCAAATCCAGAGAACACAGAAAAGTCACAGTCCAAGTGAGGGTAGTGTAAGTTAGCAGCTGGCCCTCTCCTAGACTGCCGACTGTGTCCAGCTCTAGCCCGTGGACAAGGCCTTGGGCAACAGCGAAATACCGTGCCAATAAATTTTCTTTCAGTGCAGTCGTGAAGCTACTGCTGGGTGGCGAGTCCAAGCGATAGGGAGGGCCGATGATTGCCCTCGCTCACACTGGGGCAGAAGTCGACTTAGTCACCACAAAGGGTATCCGGCGGGGCCACGAGGAGGCGCGACTTCCGCAGCTATGCCCAGAGTCATAGTTACTCCTGCCAATTTGCAAATTGATAAAATTTGCTTTTCAATCGCTTCTCTAAGGCGATCTATAACCATGATATACGGATCACTAGGCTTCTGCTTAACAGCTGTCCATGACTGATGAGGAGTCCTTACATCTGGCACACACTGCATCACGAGAAAAGCGAGCTCTTTTCCCTGCTATAGCACTAAGGACACAGTTGAGCTTGGAGCAGCAGGTTGTTAGCCGGAGTGTTTGCCCATGAACTGGTGCGGACCCGCTCCAAAGCGAAGGAGCCTACATTACCTAAGACAACCTCATTCGCCAGCCGTCTCCACTGAGCCTCAAAACCCAACATCTGAGTCGGGAAGAAGCAAATTCGTGCTGTGTCAACAATTGAAGTGAGTTAACTCATTAGTGAAGATACCTCGCAGCACATGCTGAGTGAAATGAGAAGTAAACCATGCTGCATCACCGTGTTTAAATCTTTGATTACGCTCCACTGAAAAGGTTCCCACTCATCCGGGCTGTTGCCATTATTTCGGCTCACTGGACATGCTAGAATGCCATTCGCCAAGACTTGCTTCCCTGCCTCCAGTGTTTATTCATACAACTTTTCCCAAAACCTTTTTGGATCTACCCCTCTTACTGGAACCGCCGCTGGTTCTGGTGCAAGTATTTCTTGCAGTGGAGGGGCGATTGGTGGACATCTTGCTTCCTTTAACTCTGCCGGCCGCAAGGAATCGATCAAAACACGCTCTGGTTGTGACCGGGATGAGCCATCGGCGCAGGGTGGAGCCGCTCGATGTCGCTGGTGCAGCCTCGCCAATTCTCTCCGTGGCTCAGCGGCCCCAGCTCCGTCTGTGGCAGCAATGCTCGGAAGCGGCTCCGGGTTAACTGCGCGCCGCCCGCGCGGGCAAGCGGCAGAGGCGGCTTCTTGCAGCCCTTTCTCAGCATCCCGGGCAGGCTCCCGGCCGCCACCCCGAACCTCTGCGGGCCGTGGGGTCACAGCGGCTCCGCCATGGCCAAACTAGGCCAGCGCTTCCCCCGGGACGTGGGAACATCACCATCATTGTCCGGGGGAGAGGCAGTTCTCGGGTGCTATCGGCAGAACAGGACCCGTCTCAGACGCGTGCAGTCATGTAAGGAGGAGGAGAAAAAGGGGACACAGCTGCAGCGTAGGCTGCTGGAGCAGCGGCTGCGACGGTGGAGACTGCCGCTTCTCCGTCCACCTGTATTTGTAACAAAGTGTCCCAAACTGCCGCTTCTCCATCGGCTGTATTTGTAACAAAGTGTCCCAAACTGCCGTCTGCCTGTATTTGTAACAAAGCGTCCCACAGTATACACCATGTCATACGCAACACTGCGGCTGTCTCATCTCCCAGTGTAGCTACGTCCCACAGCACATCCCCTGCTTCTTCCCATGTTTTAACAAAGAAGGCAGTCCGTGCATTTATTTCTCCTCTATTTCGTCCACAGCAAACAAGCAAAATGCGTAGCACCCGTTCCTCACACTTTTTACCTTTCCTCTGTAGAATTCACAGCAGGAGGCCCAAGATGGGCTCTTCTTCTGCCAATATCTGAGCCCCCATTCCTAAGCTCCTAGCCACTTACCTAGGGGTGCTATATTTATCTAAAAGTCGTGCAGTTGTGCAGGCCCTCAGTCCGCCCGGCTCTGTTCTACAGGTTCCTACCTTGGCTCAGTTCAGCTAGGCTCCGCCATCTTACAGCTTTAAAGTCTGCTATCATCTACCTGAATCACCTCAGGTACCATTGGGCACATCAGATAAAGGAGAACATACAACTAATACCACAAGCAACTTCAAGCATCAGCACTTCAAGTATCAGCACTTCACTATTCTTCAGTACAACCTTTTATACCATTCATGTTACATGCATTGCACCTGTGTGCCCTCTTGCCCTTTCTGGGATTGGCCAGCACACCTCAGCACTCCATGTTCCATAGCTTTCAATACCGGTCACCTGTCCTACACAGCTGTAGCCTATTGGGGATGGGGCTCAGCCACAGGCCTATTCCCAATCACCACAAACTGTGTGCCTACAGTGTAGAAGGACAGCCTAGAAACAGAATTTGTGAAGATCAGTGGCAACAAAGCTCAGGTCTGGACAACCACCACATGAGCAGAAGCAGGACAGGAGACTGAGCAGGCTGACAGGGTTTAGAATCCCAGAAGATAATGGGATTACAGGATGATGTCTCAAAAAATGATAGCTGGATAGCTATGGAGCCAACCAAGGATTTTGCTAACAATGATTGCTGGTGTTAACACTGTGAGAAGGAGCAAGATGTGGCTGGAGACTGGGGCCATGTGAAGGGAGAGCGGCACTTGACCAGGACAAATAGCCTTGTTGTAGTTGCTGGAAACCGGTACAACACAGTATCACACAAGCACAGGAATGAGGGCAATATGTGGTCATGCACTGTGGGAGGAGATCAAGACCACCTAAGTCCCTTGAAGCCCTCTGAGCTAGTTCCCAAAAGATCTGAAAGAACAGACTGCGCACGATAATTAATTTGCATAGAAAGCGAGAAACCTGTCCATTAAAAGGTACCCCCTCCAAGCCAGGGCAGCACCTCTTTTTATTTTTCTTTTTTCTCTCCTTTTTAAATTTTCTTTTTTCTTTTCTTTTCCTCTCTCTGACCCCTCACCCCCTCTTTAATTCATCTTTTTTCGCTTTCACCCTGCCCCTTTATCCAAAACCCACTGCCATGTGCTCACACAGTAGGTCAGGAACTAACAAACCAATTCCCACAGCAAGCATGCAATATACTAATAAAATTTTCTGATCGCTTGCAGACCCTCTGACTTCCATTGCTCCTTCCGACCACGAACACTACCCGGGGCCAAACCACACTGGTGGCTCCAACACAGTCATAAGAGCTTCACGCCGGCCGCGCCGGGAGCGAATTCCCTCACAGCGCCCCGGGGGCGGCGACGCCATTACCGGAGCTCCTCCCCTGAGCGCGTGCGCGGTGCGCGCGGGCGGCGCGTTCGGGGCGCAGGAGCGGCGCGCTCCGGGAGCAGCGCGCTCCGGGAGCGGCCGGGGCGGGCCCCGCCACCCTGCAGGGCAGTCCCGCCGCCGCTCCCGCCTCCTCCGCTTCCTCCTCCTCCTCCTCGTCGCCGCTGCAGCAGCAGCTGACGCTGCTTGTGATGCAGCCGGGCGGCGGCG
>VXBU01009944.1:1069119-1088892 GCA_013400315.1 Bombycilla garrulus | reverse complement strand
GCCTCGGCCGGGCCAGCTTCCCGTGCCGCGCGGTCCACGGGAGTGGGGGCTTCCCTGGAGAGCCGGGCTCTGTCACACGGCCACAGGAGGAAGAGGTCTAGGGCCGGCCTACAGCTGGTTCTTCCTCCTCTTTGCCAGAGCAAACTCCGTTTGCTTTCAGCTCTGGCGTAAATTGTAGAAGCTTACAGCTATACCAGAAGTTTCCTAGGAAAAGAAGCATTGGTAGAAGATGCTTCACTTGCAGCGTGGCTTTTTTTTCCTGCGGTAGGAAAGTTTAGATCTAAGGGAGATGTCAGACTTGTTTCTTAGCTGGTCTTGAAGTGGGGTTTTAAAATCACAAAGGCCGTTGGTATCAGCTGTATAAAAATCAGTTGTGTAGGTTCTTCAGGATGCTTTTTGGTTATTACTTTTATATTAAATGCCAGGTAAATATTTCGACCACTGCTAAGTTAACTTAAGTTCATACTTAACTTGCATAAGCGTGTGTGTACTGTTTAGATGGGGAAATACTATCAGTGGGAAAACTGATGGTAACATTCAACTTTTTAAATACTCTTCCCTACAGTTTGTGCTCAGCTAGGGCCACACGCTTTTCTAATGATTTATTGTACAGAGTTAGTGTTTGAGATCTTGTATTTAGATGAGACAGAAAAGGGGAAATAGTTTTACACTTGAAGGTGCTGAGTGGTTTGTGCTGAAAGGGGCAGGTGTAAAATAATGATTGCCTGAAGAAAAAAAAAAAATCTTACCTGTCACTCCTGCTAAAAGCAACCCTTTAATGTCATCACAGCTATATCTGGAGTCCTGT
Source organism: Bombycilla garrulus (assembly GCA_013400315.1). NCBI lineage: Eukaryota > Metazoa > Chordata > Aves > Passeriformes > Bombycillidae > Bombycilla > Bombycilla garrulus. The sequence goes on along the minus strand of VXBU01009944.1, from coordinate 1,088,084 downwards.
GACTGGGAACTGATTAACTGCAAACTGACCACCAAAATATTTTCCTGTTTCTGTTATTCTTCATGTAACCATACTGGGTGTAACACAGAAGAATCTATTTTTGTATGTCTGTAAAAGCCATGAGGCAGGTGCTTTAAATAGCGAAGTGTAAGTGATGCTGCTAGAGAATATTTTCTCATCTTCTCTTTCAGTTCAAAAGACTTGCTGAGGTTTTCTTGATTGTATTCTGTAACTATAGGCTATACGTGTTACATATAGTATTTTGGATTTTTGTTGAACCCTTTTAAGCTCTGAGCCTATGTTACATTCTGGTAGTTTCTTCAGGTCTGCTACCTGGTGTGAATAACCACCTTGTTTCTGAATCTTGGTGTCAACCTAATTTGCCAGGTAGTTTACATTAGAACAATTCCTCTTGTGTTTGTGGTACTTACTTGGAAGGCTTGCCTCTAAGTTTTTTCCTTCTCGCACTGAAAGGGCATAGCATGCTTGTTTCCAAAGAAAAAGTTATGCACTTTTATCATCCTTGTTGTTTTGTGAGCCTTTTCTAATTCTAGTAGCTCCTTTTCAATGAGGTACGAGAAGCTGCAGACGTTATTCAAGAGGACGGTGAATTCTAGATTTAGATACCAGCATGACTTTCCTTCTTCTCTCTTTCTTCCCTGATAGTTGATTCATGATGTGTCTAAAGAAACACTTGTGCTAGTTCAGAAAAGGGGACAGTATGGGAGAAGGGTAAAAATGCTGTATTTCATGTAGTGATGTGTTAAAACTTTTTGATCTGTAGCATGAAATAGTAATTATTGCATATTGGAAGAGAGTGGGTTTTCTTTTCCCAGTTTGTGTGAGTGCAGGTTGCTTTGAATGTAAGGAAATTAGGGCCTGAACTTGCAGAAGGAAGCAGGGTATTTAGTGCTAAACTCACTTTTTTTGTAGTGGTGTTTATTAAGGCCATTCTCAATAGAAGTTCCTAGTGGAAGTTTCATTTTTCACTTCTGTGAACAGAATAGAAGTGAAAGATACTGGGATGGTTTTTTGTTGTTCCTGCTTTTGAACTCTTTCAGGTAAACGGAAGTAAGTTTTGAATGTAATAACACATAGGATTCAAAACTGGTTGAAATTTTCCAAGCCTTTCATATTTTCCTTAGAGCAGATTTAGAGCCACGTTGTATTAGTATATCTAATTCAGATGACTGGAGATTGTACAGGTAACAGAATAAACTTGAGGAGGAAAAAAAAAAAAAAAAGCCAGTGGCTTTGGCAAGTTCATCATAGTGTTTTGAAGTATGTTTTGTTTTGGTACTACAAGGATTATTGTCATTCCTGCCCAGTTACAAATGGCAAATATCATTCATTTTCACAAGCTGGTGGCTGACCTGTTGTGAATTACTTCATTTCTAAGAAATGCAATCAAATAAACTGAAACCATAACTAGCCCTAGTAACTTATTTAGTTTGCAGTGTAGAAGACTAACTCTGCTGCTGCATTGCTTCACTCTTGCTGGTTAAATAGTGAAAGGAGGTGGAAAGAACAGGGCAAATCTTGAATAGACAGATTCCCATTCCTGTGCTGTTACTTTCCTCTGCAGATTAAGGAGGCAAATATTCTTTGCTCTTGGGATTTTCTGTCTATCACTGTAGAGCTTATAGTCTGACCTCTTTTCTGTTTTTTGTTTTCTGTCATGTGCAGGATAGTGCTGAGGGTTCAGTGTCTGTTACAAAGCAGAGAACAGGATCCATTGGAGATCGCCCAGCAAGACCTACTCTTTTAGAACAAGTGTTGAACAAAAAGAGGCTGGTAAGTCTTGTTTTTGAGAGGTTTTGAACTCAAATAAAGGCAGTGTAACAGTGTTTACCTGTTACCATTGTGAAAGAAGATCAGTTTAATAAGCATGCACTGCATGTGGATATTTTAGATTTGAAACATGCTTCAGAGATGTGTGCTTCAGCCACTCTATGAGGACTACTAAGATGACTGAATTTAATGATCTGAAGTTTTGATAGTAACAGATGTGGTGGTTTCTTTAGGGTAAATAGTACCTACAGTATAACTCAGATGGCTTTAGCTTGTTAAACCAAAGCCTTAGGTAGAACAATGAATGGACTTTAGGTCTGATGTAAGCTTTACTGTGGTGTGTATTAGAAGTTGTACATGTGTCGTATCAAATTTAAAGTTGTGTATATGTGTGTTGATATAGCAAACAGTGTGATTTACAATATTTGCACACTGCATGAGTGGCATCTCATAAGTTTTTTAAACATTGGTGTCTCTTTTAACAAGTTAAGCCCAGTACAGGGAACTCATTCAGTAATTAAAGTTTGTTCGGCTTCTTCATGACAACTTTCTTTGTTGTAATATACAACTACCTAGATGTATTTTCTTGATAATAGCACATTTTAGTGATTCTGTCTAAAACTCAGAGGAGTATTCAAAGCTTTTCAGTTTTTTATGAGGAAAACAAGTAATGAACAATGGAGTAGTTTTCATATTATCACTTGATCTTCATGCCCCACTTGCTGGCTTGCTGTCCCCTTTCTGGCTGTTTCTATTGATGTAGCTTTTAATTAAATTTGAAAGGTATCTTATGAATGAAACATTATTTTTTATAGAAGTACAGCAACCACAAGCTCTTTTAATAGATGTTCAGAGCTTTTGCACTAATGATGTCAAGACTCTTTAATAACTCAGGATTCCTTTCAATATTCCTGAAATTCAGATTCTCCTTGTTCCGGTTCTTGTTTCTTTGTCCTCTGACTTGCAGTTGCAGTACTTCCTTGGTTAAATCACTGAAGTGGTCACGGATAATGAGCAAGTATCTAGGGAATTCATTCAGCTGAAAAATAACCCTTTTCCGGTATTACTTTTTGGAAGGATCAATTCCCAACCTGATTTGCCATTTGACCTTACAATCACTTCTGCTGCCACCATGCAGAAATGAGAATGAACAGCCAGAGCTGGATTACAGACTGCAGCTATTCAGGCCAGGACACAGATGCAAATACTTTTAGATACTTGTCTTTTGATTGAATGCAGAGGAGTTTTTTAACTCATTCCCTGTGGATGGACTGAAATGTTTTGAAATGTTGGGAAATTCTGGACAGTCAGTGAAAATCATAGAGTATCTTGAGTTGGAAGGGACCCACAAGATCATTGAGTCCTGCTCCTCACAGGACTACCTAAAACTAAAATATGTGCTACAGGTATAATGCTGATGCTTGAAGTCTGACAAACACATGAGCTTTGCTGCAGGATTACAATATGTTATTCATTTATTAAACTGTTTTTGGGCTAACAGCAGTGGGAAATGTAGAAATTAGCTCAGTTGAAGTACAGCTGTGGAGCTGAAGCACAATTGAAACATGTTTTGGTTCTGGTATGTCAGTAGATCACTCCTGTCTGTTATACTTTAGGGTTTTTGTGATCCTAAGCAACAGCAGTGGGTAATGTGCAAATTCATGTAATGGAAAAATATTACTAGAGTAGCTGTTTAACATCTGTCTGTTTTGTAAAGTAAAGTTTACTTTCTCTCTCTTTCAGTCCCTACTCAGAAGCCCAGAAGTAGTGCAGTTTCTACAGAAACAACAGCAACTGTTAAGTCAACAAGCTTTGGAACAAAGGCAGCAACAGTTTCAAGGAGCACCTGGGTAATGAGGAAAGATCAGTGGTCTGCAGATGAGTCTGGTGCTGAAGGAGGGACAGGATCTGTATTTTGTATAAATACAAAGAATCTCAATGTTTAAACAAAAATGGAAGTTGCTGTTGTTACATATTTGTTTTTTGTTTGCACTTTTGAGGTTTTGAGCTGCTTGGGTATCTGCAAACTTGTGAGCAAATCATAGAATAGCCTGGGTTGTGGTATGGAGACTTCCCAGTCTGACCATTCACGAGACTCTCCGACAGTCACTCTCCCAGTGCCAGAGACTTCAACTTCTGGGACCAAAGCTCCTTCACTGTGGATAGCTCCAGTGATCTGATAGGTGCCCCATTTGACTCCCAGCACGGTCAGCCCAGGTTTCCTCACTGGTTTGAGCCCAGGTCTCTAGGCACCTTGTTCCATAAAGCAATTTATTAACAGTGTAATAACACAGAAACAGCCTGGGCTGGTGCCTCTGAGGAGGGATCTCAGACAAAGCAGCTCCTGGGCTTTTATACCATCACAGTCTAAGCAAGCCTGGCTCTTCCTCCTCAGTCTTCCTTCTGAGTCTTCCATTCCTGCCATATCCCTGTGTCCATTCACCTGGCTCATCTTCGTGCCTTTTGTTATGCAAAGAGTTGGCAGTTTACTGCTTCCTGTCTTCACTCCCACACAGAGCTCAGTTTGCATCTCTAACTGCAGCTTACAAATAAACCACTTGCACCAGATGTATTCCTCAACAGTTGGAAGGGACCTTGAAAGATCATCAAGTTCCAACTCCCCTGCTGTGAACAGGGACAGTTTTCATAAGACCAGGTTGCTCAGAGCTCCGTCCACCTTGGCCTTGAATGCTTTCCAGGGAGGGGGTACATATCCAACTTTTCTGAGCAACCTATTCCAGTGCCTGACTACCCTCACAGTAAAGAATTTCTTCCCAATATCTAATGTAAGTCTACTCTCTTTCAATGTGAACCCATTCTCACTTCCTGTCCCTACATGCCCTTGTAAAAAGTCCCTCTCCCATCTTTCCTGTTGATTCCCTTCAGGTAATGGAAGGCTGCAATGAGATCACCATGAAGATGTCCCTTTTCCAGGCTGAACAATCCCAATTCTTTCAGCCTTTCCTCATAGGAGAGGTCTTCCATCCCTCTAATCAACCTGTGACCTGTCTTGGATTTGCTGTAACAGGTGGATGTCCTTCCTATATCATGGGTTCCAGAGCTGGGTGCAGTCCACCAGATGGGGTTTTCACTAGAGCAGAGCAGAGGGAATGTGATGGGTTGACTTTGGCTGGACATACAGATTTATAAATTTTCATTAACTGCTATCCTTTCATAGATAGATATTATTCCCATCTCAAGAGCATCCTCCACCCCTCCAGGTGGGACTTTATCTCCTCTCCCAGTGTGTAGGGGTTTTGTGTGGGCAGGACCAAGGTTATCAGTGTTAATGAGCCAAGTGGCTTCTGTTCAGTTTGCATCCCAATCCTTCCATGCCCCATTACCTAACACTCAACACAGTCTACAGCAGTCCTTTATACCACAAAATCTTTCCAGAGGCTTAAGGGTGATAAGAGATGTGCCATGTTTCTTTGCCCAAGTTTATTGAGTTGTTTTGAAAATGGGTCCCATTGTCTGATTCAATTCTCTCTGGGGTACCATGTTGCCACAAAATGTGTCTCTCACCACCTGAGATGGTGTCTTGAGCAGTGGCAATGGTTTACAGGGTATGATGCCAGCCAGTTGTTGCCTCTACCATGGTGAGTATGTAGCTCTTGCCTTGGTGTGTTCATGGCAGTGCTCCACTTTACCAGGCCTCACCATACTGGAAACCCAGCCACTGCCCTGTGTTCCAGGGAAAGTTTACTTCAGTGGCTTGGTTGACTGCAGCACATGCTTCTCATTCATGAATGATCTGTGCAATGGCCTCCATGGTTAGGTCCACCCCTTTTTGCTGAGCCCATCTGTGTGTTGCAGCTGATGTTTCATGGCCCCATCAGGTTATACACAGCTCACCCTTCCACTCCCAGTCCAAGTGTACGTAAGTTAATTCAGTTTTGGCAGCCTTATGTACCTGTTCATTGTTTTGATGTTCTCCAGTGGTGTGATTTTTGAGCACGTGAACATCTACCTGATGTTACCTTTCCAGTCATTTTTGACCTGTGCACTGATGTCCTGCCCCAGTGCAGGTGCAGTCCAGCCCAGATGGGTTATTCCTGTGTTGCCAATCGGTCATCTTCCGTTTTTGCAGCCACCTCCATAGGGCATTAGCCACCATCCAGGAGTCGGGATAGAGACAGTCACTTTTCATGTTCAGCAATCTCTAGGGCTAGTTTGGATGGCTTTTGGCTCTGCAAGCTGGCTTGACTTGCCTTCTTCTTCAGCAGCCTCAATGATTTGTCCACCTCAGATGGTTTCTTGCCACATAGCAGCACTAAATAGGGCATAGCCTCTTTCATCTTCTGGTAACTCAAGTGCAGGTGCTTCTTGTGCACAAGTCTCCTTCTCTTGCAGTGCTCCAAAATCTTTGCCTTCTGTCCAGTCCATGATTTTTTCCAGAATTCCCAATTGAGCTCATGTAATCAATGTGACCCTCTTACTCCATGTAGCACTGGCTGTGTGATCTGTTAAGGGGATGTTTCCTTTCAAATCCAGAGAAGTCTTTTCCAATTATTTTTAAACCTTCATTTTAATATTTAATTTGTTAATAAAAATTGTTTATGGTAGCAGTGTTTAGCTGTACACCCTTTTCCTACCAAAGTTATAATAAATTAACATTTTTCCATATAAACATTTAAAGTTAAACAAGTCAGTCTGATGACAATCACTGATGGATGACAGTTAACTTTCTGTGGACATTGTGAAGCAAAGTTGTTGAGCCAGTCCCATGGCATTACCTAATGGCAATTTCTCAGGGATATGAGAAATTTATGTCCTGTAGAATCTTGCACTAAAGGCAAAGACAACATGCTATCAAGTCAATCCAGCAGTTCAGAAAAGTACAAGTAGGTGATCTGTTCATCCAAGTTGAGTAGGTTTGAAATGATTCATTGTGCATAGCATGTAAAAGAATTTGGATTTAAAAATTTCTAAAGTGACATATGGCAAAAAGTTTTAAAAAGTATTAGGTGAAAAGTATGAAACTGGGAGTTGAACTTTGTTACATGGAGTTATTTGAAATTAGTAACTTCTTATATGTGAAGTATTACTTAATTATAGGTTAGAATACCACTAAGTGGTGACTTTTAATTTAAGTGACTACATTAAATTAAATTTTAAAGCTTTTAACTCATTATAGAAATAATTCAAAATCTAGTCTTTTTCTTCTCAAAAAGGTATAGTTAAAATCCTTTTATTAAGACAACATCTCTAATCAGCTGCAGTGCTAGACTTCACAGGTTTTGGGTTACAAATTGAAACACTGTATTATGTAAATGTTAAATTCCATGTTTTATTTATAAAAAGTTTTGTATTGAGGCACATTTCTGAATAGAGGTTATCCAAATGGGTTAGATGCTTATTATCAAGTACTACTTTTATATTACAGCAGTTTGATCCACTAAATAATACCACTTCAGTAGTATTTGTTAGTCTTATGGATTTTTACAAGCTCTGTTTTTTGTATGTACAAAACTTGTTCTGTAGGGATTTAATGTATTTACCATTGTGCAAGTTGTTCTTTAAAAAAGAGCTTGAAAAAAACTTTGTATAAACAGTTCTGGACCAAAAAGTGAGTAAAATCTTTGTTTTTTCTTTAAAAAAAATAAGTCTGTTCTTTTTTCTTTTGTTAAATTTGCATGGGCTTTTCTTCTTTTCCTAAAACAGCCAGTTCTGACTAGATGGCATTTTCTGTTTCAAGGTCTTGTTATAGGAAGTTATTTCAGATTTAAGCAAAATCAGGTTACTTTTCAGTGTATAAGAATATATGTGGAAACATAATTGGCAAAAAATGTAAAATAATGTATTTGACTTTGTTTTAAATGGTCAACTTATCAAAGGTGAACAGCTCATTTGGGTGGATGGATCTGATTAAACTTTTAAAAAACCCAAACCCTCAGGGCAGAAAATCAGCACAGGGAGTGTTTGTTAAAACAGTGATGAACAAGTTGTTTATGTCAAAACAAATGGAAGTTGCTGAAACTGTGCACAGATGTTCAGTAGAGTGCAGCTTACCTGTCCTGGATATTTTTGGCAGTCTGTGATTGCAGCACCATCAGGCTGGTGCAGACACTTGGGAGATGAGCTGGTAGCAGCGCTCTCCTGTTCGGGCACAAGATTAGATGTGATTCCTAAGCCAGCACTGTCTGCATAGCTTTGAGGTCCATTATGTTGTCTACTCCCTTCTGTTATTGCAGAACAAATTCTGAATTTTAGGAAGATGTAAACATGACACTTCTGTAAGAGTAAATTCTTACTGTGTCTTTGTCCTTGAGGACTTCAATAACAGTGCAGCTGCAAGTCTGTCTTTCCACTAATGTTGGTCTGTCCAGAGGGAAGGCTTCTGTCACAGGGCAGCATTGCTGTTCATTGACTGCCTGTCAGATCAAAGCTGTCCCCATCAAAACAAAACTGAATCATCCTCTTGAATCATCAAATCTACCACAGGACAGTGAGGGATTCATATACTGTACATGGAGATTTTATGCTGAATTAATTTTCAATACATTTTCTTGTGTTGAGCATGCCTTTACTCGCTCAGTTCAATTCCTCTTGCCTAAGAGTGATTTGTATGAATAAAGGCTTTCTAAATGCTCCAGTTTCCAAAGTCACTTGTGGTCATACTGAGACGTACAGCCAATCTCTTTAAAAAAAGAGAAGAATGGGAGACAACAAGGGAAGGAGCTCTTAAAACAGAAATATCTTTATTAACAGTAAAACACAAGACGTGAATAATCCCTTTTACAATAGAATAATTCCGGCCAAAGAAAGTGGAGTGCGTTAAAAAAGTGTATTGTTCAGACTACATGTGTTGTCTTCAGAATGCCTCAAATCAAATGCAGCAGGAGGAATGCTTGTGAAAGTGTCCCCTTGGTTAGAAGTCATTCCATCCTTCTTGGTATGACGTGGTGTGGAACAGAGTACTCTGGGGCTGCTCACAGGACTCGGAGCTGCCCGGATCTCTCACCCTCCTGAAGCTATGTCTGCGATTTTTCATTCTCCAGAGGCAGGAGCCCAAGTATTGTTCTTTATACAGCGACCTACGCTGGTTTACAGAATGTCACAAACCGTGAGTAATACTTGTGGATAATGCAGATGTTTTGCTTTGCTTCTGATGGAAAACCGAGTGCAGAATTATTCACAGATATAAGTGACACTTGTTAATCTATGGATGACTCACAGTGCTTTTCTCACCAGACTGATAGGTCATATTTAACACACCTTGCTCAAATCCAACATTTTAGCCCCTTGCATAGAGCTTTGCAATTTCATGGCTTCATTGATCCACACAAAAAGGCCTGTTTCTTCACTTTCTTTTCTCACTTCTCAACCTCATTTATATCACAGAGGTGACATGAAATGAAGGTTTTAATTGCTAACACTGACTTACCTGCAGAAAGCAAGCTATGGTACATTTAACTTGTACTTTAAAAGTATTACAAATAATTAAAAACTCCAATTGCTTGAGTAAGTGAAGAAAATTTATCTGAATGTGCATTATCTCTGCTCATCATTATGTTTGTTCCCTTGCTCTCGTTTGTAAAGCTTCTCATGGACGTAACTGAATTAATAAGACAACACGCACTTCAGCATCAAATAAACCACTTTGAAATATGATGTGCTCGCTCACTGTTGTGAAAGTGCAAGGGGTCAGATTTTACCAAGTTTTTTCTAGCTTTTCTTTGCTGATGAGGTCTGTATTTAAAATTATTAACTGGTTGGTCTATTTCACCCTATGCTATTCATATGCAATATTATTTGAATACTAACACAGAATATAAAATAGCAGCATCCATGGATGATAAAAACACTATGACTGAAGATCTAAAATGTGTTCACAATTAGCTGCAAATGTTCACATTGACTGTAATGGAAGAGTAGCTGACTGGAGGACATAGTGGTTATGTCTACCTTGTGTAAAAGACAAGGCCTGCAAATTAGATTTGTTATCTGTACAGGCACCAAGTTTGCAAGCATGGCCCAGGTGCAAGTGGAGCTGTCCTCTTGCTAGGATTCTCATGTGCCTCACCTCCTTGGCAGAGAAGTGTGGCATCAGTATGGCAATGTAATGTAAGGCACGCCTGGGCAATGTGTCCGGAAAGCCCTGGAGTGAACATGTAACAGGATTCTGGCTGTTCCTGGCTGTTCTGGAGCTTCCTATGGGTAGAAGATGGGTATAAACCAAAGGCTGTGTTCTGTGCTGGTCCCCAGCGTGCAGAAGTGTCTGTCCATACTAAAGAAACAAAGCATTTTCTCTTAGCTGAACAAAAACTAAATGCCCACTCAGGCTTCCTATATCTTGCAGAAAGGTACTCCTGGAGCTGCCATGAGGAACACACCCTGTTTCAGTGGCTGCAATGAAGCCTCCAGCTTGAGAAGTTTTTTATTCACAGATCTAAAGTCTCATAGAATCTCTCTCCCTCTGTAAGATGGGATCAACTCTGTCAAGCTCTTTCTTCATGGTTACTTGACCTCTCAGTTGCTCTTAGGGAAGCACAGTTGTCCATCCTTAAGTGCTGTTAAAAATGTGATTTCATAGTCAGGAGTCCTCATGAAGGTTCCTGCTGACTGTTTTCCTTTGGGCACTGCAGTTTCCCACCTTACCTTGAAATGAGCTGATTTGTTGCAATTCCCAGGTTAGATGCTCTCTATATATAGTCCGCATCTTTCAGTTGTGCAGTTTCTGTTCAGACTGCATCCTTCTTTGGGGAGCACATACTGGATGTGTTTATAGCGTCCTTGAACAGTGCCCCAATGCTGAGCTCCTCATTAGTCTTGCAGTGAGGCAGTGGGAAATCTTCCAAGTGTGGTTCCCAAATGCAATCAGATCCTTACTCCCTGGAGCTTATGGGACACCATTTGCCCCACTGTATCAAATGGCTTAATCAGGAAGCTGGCACACTCTCCCAGGTTGGGTGTATAGGAAAAACCTGAGCAAGGACTGTGGTACTTCAAGCTGCTCCTAAAGCAGGCCTTGGTGATTAGTTCAGATGGGAATGTCAAAAACTCCAGCAAACAGAGTGGCTGCCCAAGCATGTACTGCCTTGATACCTCCAGCAATGACCACTGGGTTTATCTGGTTGTATGCTCCCTCCTCCTCCTCAGTCTCTTCATCATCTCAGTGCATTTCTGGCTACTGGAACACCCATGAACTGTAAATCCTCTATATAAATTTTCTCAGCCACTTCAGTGTGGTCTACAATCACTCAGAAGGGCTTGGATTCATATGTTCAAGTAACAGCCTGTTCTCCGGGTTTCTTCAGAGCAAGGAAATCTTGCTTCTGGCTTAGTGGGCATCTGGGACATCATCATCAAATAGTTTAGGTTGGAAGTGACCTTTAAAAATCACCAAGTCCCAACCTCCTGCCATGGGCAGGGACACTCTCCTGTAGACCAGGTTACTCAAAGCCCCATCCAGCCTGGCCTTGAACACTTCCAAGGATGGGGCATCCACAGCTTCTCTGGGAAAGCTTTTCCTGTGTCAGTGTCTCCCCACCCTCACAATAAAGAATTTTTCCCTAATATCTTAACTAAAACTACCCTCCTTCAGTTAAAGCCATTGCCCACTTGTCCTATAACTACCTGGCCTTCTTGTGACATAAATCTACATTTTGGGCCGCACTTCTCAACTTTGAAAATAGGTATTTAATTACTCTATGTCATGACTCATTGATCTTTTTTTGTTATGTTTGATTTTGGTTGTACTTAGTTAAGTTATGAGGAGCCAGGGGAAGAGGTGAATAGTATAGAGGATGTAATGTTTCTTTCCTTTGCTGAGCACCATGTAGTGCTAAAGTATTACTAAAAGTTATAGTTGCACCAGAGCAGTCTTGATCCAAGGAAATTAGTCTTCTACTTGATACTCCTTTAAAGTTCCTAAATTGATCTGGCTTTTTTTATTAATTGTTTCCATGCAGTCAAGAAGCAAGGTCTCTGCCTGAGCTACCTCTGTAAATCCAGCTGTTTGTGCAACTCCTTAGTCACTGGTGAGATTGATTTGTAGAGCTGATAGAGAAAGGTGGGTGTTGTAAACCAGGAAGAACAAGGGCAGAATAGATAAGGTTACAGTCGCAAATGCCTTGTTTTCTGCATTTCAAGAAGGGTGTGGTGAAGATGTTTACAGCGAGAGATGTTTGGAGCGCTGATTTTATGCTGAGAGAATAGTAATACGAAATAGCTAAGGAGAAACATGTTTCATCCTGAAACTGCTGCTAACAGAGAGCTCCTTCCTTTGGCACCAGTTATCACTGAATCTCTACAGAGACCCAGAGGATAATGTATATGGGAAGGGATCTCACCATGACATCAAGTCTGACACCCTGCTCCTGACAGGGACTGCTTGGAGAAGGCTGCTCAGGACAGCGAAATTGTTGACACAGCTGGAGACATGGAAGGGATTTCCTCAGCTCCAGCTGATGCTACTTTGAGCCGAGTTCTCCTTTATGTTTCTGAGACATTATCTTTCAGACTGGGCTTGGCAAAGCATGCTGATGAGGAGTAAAAACATTTTTGTCTTTTTAAAGTGGAATAGCCGCTGCTGGGGAAGGAAAGCACGTGCTGCACCTTGCGGTGCTACAGCCACTGCTGCGCCGTACCTGGGCAGCTTTCCCAAGGCGAGGGGATGGGACTGAGCCACCCAAGCAACAGTGCCATGGAATGGCTGCAGGCAGTCAGGGTGCGAGATTTGCTCATGTCACCTCTGGATGCAAACAGCACATTAATACTGGTACTGCTGAAGAACTGGCAGCAACTAAAGTCATCTTCTCTCGACTGTTTAATAGGAAAACAAGGGGTCTACGTACCATGCTGAATGTGCCTTATGCCTCTGCTTCATTAGACTCCCACTGCTGCCTACTAATGCATGGTACTCCTCCACAGAAACTTTTAAGAGGCTGTGAACTGTTGATGACTCAAAAAAAAAAAAAAATTAACAATCTGCATTCAACTAAGTAGTCTTGCTGTAAGTGGTTTTAAATCTCTCAGGAAGGCTATCTCCAAAGCTTGAGTATTAATGAGTAGTGCATTTATAAAGACCTTAAACTGACTACGGGTTTAAAGGTTCATGAAGACCTTTCAATAGGAATGATCTCCTTCCAAACTGAGGAAGACATTAGAGATACAAACTTATATTGCTGTAAATTGTAAGAAACCTGAATTTTTAACCAATTTCAATTTATGTATACTAGAGAAGCCTGTAAAAGAAATTTAGTTCAAAAATAAAGGGAAATAAATGGTTAATTAGCCTTACTTTTTATCTCTGCAGCTGGGCAGGGGTCATCTTATTTACGTTTTTGTCTCATCCACTGTTACTACTACTCCCATGAACTGTGGGCTTTGGGGAGGAGCTGTCAGCCTCTGCGTGTTTACACAGCATAGTGGGCTAAGCCCCCAGAAACCACCAAAATAGGAAACAACTGACACAGTGGTATCAGCCTTCCCAAAGGCTAAAAACTGAGATGGCTGTTGCCAGAATTGCCCAGAATTGAGTGCCTTGATCCAATTTTCAGCAAATAGTTCTATTTGCTGAAATCCATCTCATCCTAATACAGGTGTTTAAATGGATCAGAAGAATCATGCTCCAGAAATGCCTCTTTTCTTACTAGTAAGGCAGTATTAAGGTGACTACCTTAAATAAATACCATATATGGACTGCATGAAACCCAAAACCTATTTGTAAAGCAATTACTATAAAGGTAGACATAAAGGAAAGGAAAAACTGCTCTGAATTTACCAGCTTCCATTTAAACCAAACAAACACTTATTGAGCAAGCATCATTACTAGACTGGGAAAGTCACCACAACTTCAGCAGGGTTACCCTCATCTATTTTTGGATACAGCACGTGTAGCACTCTGCGTTTTTGCCAGTGACCCAAGTTCCCCTTATACCCAGTGGGAGGACACAAGCGTGCTCAGAGTGCAGTGTATTTCACCTGCTTGAAATACCTTGTGATGAAACAAATAATGCCCCAGAAGAAGCTGCTTCTCTTCACTGGCCATCCAATTTTTATCTGCAGCATCGACAGAAAACCGAGTTCTGGAGCTGCCCAAGAGCAGATGCACCTCAGAACATCTCCTTTTGCTATCTGTGAGGAAGATGACAATGCTGGAATGTCTAAAAACTTCTAGGCTTCTCTCTGTGTTAAAAGGGAAGGAGTTTCAGCCTAAAAGGCAAGGAAGAATCTAGGATAAGGGAGAGAGCTAGATCCTGGACAGTAGAGGTAATTTCCTCTGTCCTTAGCTGCTAAAAAAAAAAAAAAAGGAATGAGCAAAATCAAAAGGTGCTCATCCTGGAGCAAAGGTGCAACTGGAGAAGAGGGGCAATAAACATGCTAAAAAACATTACCAGTTTCTGATCTCTTATGAGAGAGGAAGGTGAAGAAAATGCATTTTTCCAAACTGACATCTCTAAAGTCTGCTAAATAGTAAATGGCACAGCTAGAATTTCTGTATATTATTATTATTATTTGATTTCATTGCTGCAAGAGATTGTAAAATTTTTCCTATCTCACAGTGACACTGCTGATGTCAAATGGTGACAGAATAGGGTTCTTCACACTTACAAATTTCCTATACAACTCGCTATTACAGCTCAAACTTAACAACAATTTATTCTTCTGTGCCCTGCTAATGCTGCAGGCAGCTGAAGATGAATTCAAATGAAGTAACACTGTCTGTTAGTTTACGCAGTCTTTCCAGTGAATGTTATTTCCTTTTGTATGATACAGCTGAAGATTTCAGGTGTCCTCTTCTAATTACGCAGCAAATTGTGTAGCACCAGATATTGTGTGAGAAGAACAGAAATGTTCTGAAAAACATTTTTTTCCACTAATACTTCTACTGTGTTCTATGGAGGAATGATAGTGGAGATGTTATCACTCTTTCTGACCCTTAAAAACAATTTTCAGTGGACTGTTTGCCTGGAAAGAAATAATATTCGACTCTTTCAGCAAAAGGAACGATCATCAAAATCTAGTAAGAGTTTCACTTGTCTTCTCAGGAAAGGTTTCCAAGTGAACAGCATTTTGCAAGGATGGGATTAGGGTATGGGGAATAGGTCTCCCTGCTTACAGAAGGAAAACACGCAAGGTTCTGCACATAGATTCACTCTTCCCTTGTTTGTGGCTTGCACTGCCTCACCATCCTCTGCAGGAGAGGCAAAAGCTCAGCAAATGAAGAAGCCTGTATCTAAGCTGAAAAACCAGGGATGTATGGAGTGACTGGCAGGGAAGCCCTCCCAGTCAGACCCAACCAATGCAGTCAGATCCCAAGGACTGGCCCAGTACGGGGGATGGACGTTCTCCTTCTCATTGCATCCTTTGAGTGTGGGGCTTCCTGTTCCCAAGATGAATGATAAAGTAATTATTTGCTTCTTCAATGCACACTTAATTTCCCTTTTCTGAATCACAGTTCAAGTCCCTTTTAGGTACACCCTTGATATCAGCACAGCAGTCTAAATACAGACAGTCCTAACTTTAAAACAAACTACATTAATACTGTAGAATGGATAGGATTCAGCTTACATGCCGGACACATATGCAAGTATGTATGTACTTTGCAAAAGAGCACCGGAAGTTAATTAGTTTTTTTACTCATGGGCATATATTTCAATTATTATTTTTTTCTTAGGAGCTTGTTGCTTTTCAGTGCAGCAGTACCATACCCTACTGTGTTAACAGTATCAGACTACTCGGATAGTCCAGAATGATCTGAGATGAGGTTCCTGTGTTGAATGTGTCCCGAGGGCTCCCTCCTCCTGCCAAATCCCAGAACAGACGGTGTGCCTCAGCTCTTCAGAGGATTTGTTGTCCCATCGTGCTTTGCAGTAGGGAGACAGACTGGAATTGCAGTTTAGTCCTTCAGTTCACTAGATGAAAGGCATTTCTATGCATAAGTCCTGTGCACCACCTAAGGTCCTCTTCTGGACTGGAAATCAGGATGTAAGATGAATATAAATGGCACAAAGATCTGACTTTGGTTGCCTGCAGAGGGGTGAATTTCACCTACTAGGAACAGCTACAGCCAGGTTTCTGAATCCATGTGGAAGTACTGGGAATTTGCACCATTTACTGGCTTGGCTGGGGAATGAAGATGCTTACAGGAAATGTTTGACACTTTTGCAGGAATTTGGCTTATTTTGTACTAGAGAACAGATATTCTATACCCGAATTTCTAAACTTATTGTACTGGCATCAGAGTAACTAGAAACCACAAAATGAAAAAAAAAAAAAAAGAAAGAAAAAAGAAAAAAAAAGAGTAGACTATGTATAGATATATTTACATCTACATACATCTACATATAGAAGCTTCTGTTCATGGGAATTCTATAAGCCACTGCCTGCAATAGCATCCATCCTAAGGAAATTCTAGAGATGATTCTTAAGAGACTGAGGAGATGGGGTTGTGGGGTGAGCCCATCTGTGTCAGCACCTTATCCAGCCATTGCAATGGTCCATGCAGGTGGATCTCAATCCAGCAGGGCGTGCTTGTAACATCTTGGCGATGATACTCTGCTCCCCAGCCCTATAAAAGGACCAAAAAGTGAGGTGATTTCTTTAAAAAAAAACATCCAAAACATTAAATCACAACTCCAGTGCTGATAGTCTAACACAACTACAGATAGTCCACTACCCAGGTTCACAAATTATCCTAAGGATAAATTTCTCTATAAAATTTGCTCCTTTATAAGGTCATTGGTGTCATAATTATCTGGGGACTCAATGCTATTAAATTAAAAATCTCAGTCACACTTCCAGGTGCTGAGAACAACTGGCATGGAAAGGCCTGTTTCCAAGCTTGGCTGCCTGCAAACACCCCATGGGGAATGGTCCCTGTTGGGCACCCCAGGGACATGCCCAGGAAAGCCTGGCAGACGGCTGTCTGGCACCAACAAAAAGCCAGGCCAGCCTCTTTCATTAACAGGAACTAGAATGGTCCCAGGCACTGCTTCATGTATTGGTAGACATTCATCCTGTGAGTCTAAGACCTTCCAGCAGTTCCTATGTACCACACTTAACCTATGTATAAATATGTTCCACAGGTTTTCTATCCTTGAATGTCCTCTTTCCCAAAAAGGGTTCCCAGCTGTCTGTTGTGGGAAGTCCTGCAGTAATTTCTCCAGCTCTGTCGGGGAAGAAAAGGGATATGAAGCATCTAAGAGAAGATGGGGATGGGGTGCTGGCAGGGAGAAAAGAAAACCTGAAGTACCCATGCTTCAAGGAGCAGGTTTAAGTTAGGAAAAGGCTTTTTCTCCCAGAGGGTGCCTGGACGCTGGAGCAGGCATCCCAGGGAAGTGGTCACAGCACCAGGCCCCACAGAATTCAAGAAGCATTCAGACAATGCTCGTGGGTGTTACTCTTGGGGATGGTGCTGTGCAGGGCCAGGAGCTGGACTTGATTATCCTGATGAATCCCCTCCAGCTCAGCATATTCTATGATTCAAGCAGGCACAGTGTCTAAGAGTGCTAAGTGGGCAACCTGAGGTCACAGCAACGAGGCATGCGAGTCACAGCCTTGCAGCTCACCAGATGTCTCACAGGCAGAGCTGAACTCAGATTTTCATAGGACAATGTGCAAAACATGGTCCCACTACAGGATAAGGATCTTCATTTGTGGGATGCTGATCAGACACTGAGTCATAACTGTCATTATGATAGGCAGGCAGGTTGGGATTCTTGTAATGAAAAAAGGACATAGAGGTATATTAAGACTGATAGCTGCCAAAGTCACCAAAATTTTAGAGTGCTGAGCAGCTCAGATAACTGAGGCTGCTAGAGCAGCCACTTCTTTAGATGACAGCTGGAAAACAAGGATCAATACTAAAAAAAGATGTCATCATACGTGGTCTGGATAAAATCCACGCTAATTAATGAAGAAAAGGGGAAGGAAAGCATAAGAGTAAGATATGGAGCCACCGAAGCCCAAAGAGTACTTCCAAACAGGCAGCACTTTTCTGAACTGCAGAGCATTTATCAGACTATAAAGAGCCTGTGTTCACAGAACCTCAGACTGCTGTTCTGTAAATGTTTGCGTAAAATGCCAGGACAGTCAGACTTCTGAGATGGTGAAGCCACAAGTACTCGACTGCAGTGAAGACACACAGCTAGGAGAGCAAGTGTCAGAGGAGCTGGCACACCTTGCTGACAAGCAAGGACAGAAAATCCAGAGGAACAGCAAGTACAAGATTCAAGCACAGTGTGCCAGATTTGGGGGAGCCTGGCAGGCGGCAGGCCATCTCCCTCTGCTGGCAACTCCCAAACACTCCCAGTGATGCTGTCTCTGGCTGGAGCATCCTCAGGGGAAATGCCAGGAGGGCAAGGACCTGGGTGCTCCCTGTATATCACTCTTGGGTCGCAGGTAACCTCCTTCACCCCAGGACTGAGAGGAGCCCAGACCTGGAGCTCTCTTAACAAGGGAATAAAGTGAGTACAACTTTCAAAGTTGCAGTGGTGTTTTCCACAAATGGTGGAAAGAGGATACCGGTACCTCCACAGGTCCTGCTGCTCCTGCCAACACTTCCCACTTCCAGTGGGCAACAGCTCTCTCCAGCCTAGCCTGCATGTCCCAGAGTGCTGAACTTTCAAGTCTGCTGGGACTTCTCCTTAGCCCCAAGACCGGGGAAAATGTGGGAGGGATTGTGCTGGGTTCAGACCTTGACTTAGAGAAACTCTCCATCTCTTCCCTTTGGGCTTCAGCTGCCTCAGCTGCGGAGAGGTGGCAAGAGCTATCCTGCTTTGATTATCAGCAGTGCTCAGTGGATGGAAGCCGCTCTCACTGATGATACACCCACATTTGAGCTCTCTCAGCCGCTCTGTGGGCACACAAAGGGCATCACAGGAACAAGACCTTCACCTCCCTTGGACCCATGCCATATATCTGGAAGATGGCACAGTCCTGGCAAGTTTCTCATGTCTTGGTCCCTACCCATCCTTGCCTCCCATCTGGTAGCTCAAGCACTGGTGGGGTCAGAGGAAGGGTCTCCAGCCCTTTGGGCTGTAGGTGACCAGCAGTATCTGGACATGAGTCAGCAGAGAAGCCACAGCACTGTCCTGCACACGAGGGCTCCCCTGGATTGTGGCCGTGACAGACAACAGACCCCTCTGGGCACCTCATCCCCAACACCCAGAGTCACTCTTGGCCCCAGACTGAACACAGGAGGGCTCACTCCTTGGAGGGAAATA
>VXBU01009944.1:1037209-1068953 GCA_013400315.1 Bombycilla garrulus | reverse complement strand
TTTTTTTTTTTTTTTGCCCTAATGCTTTTAGGTGAACAAGATATCAGTTCACTCCCAAGAACAAAGCAACAGCATGGTCACGGGCATGGAGATTTTGGCTTGGACTCTTGGGAGAGGTTACAGGGCGCTCTTAATGCTCTTGAAGATTTAAGAAGATGAGTCCCCAAGGATGGCCAGAAAGAGTTAGACCAGAAAGATATGTAGGACTCAATTCATCATCTCTGTAGCACTTTGCAAACTGGACTTGAGCCTCAAGCACTTTTTGGTATCTTAGATGTGAATTCAATCATCTCAATTCAGTCATTTGTATAGAAACAATTCTGCAAGACAAAGGAACACACTCAAGCCATTTTTATGGTACCTAGCAGGACCACAGGGTTCTAATGGTGCAGCTGCTCTAGTCTGCAGGCTGAACATTACTGCCAGCTCTCCCAGCAGCACTACAGCAAGTTGATCTAGCATTATCTGGAAATTATTATGAAACACTTGCCATGTTTTGGAGGTTAGATGCTACAACAGGCACGTAAATAAATCCTAAATGCTAAAAGGAATTGAGGGATCTCATTCTCGTGAGAAGGCCATTTAAAAGATTTGAGAAAGTCCCACAAAGACTGATAGATTTCCCACAGAGCAGTCAGACCGTGAAATTCAGACATGAAGGACATCAGGTAATGGCTTTCGTGGCCTCCTGTCTCTTCCAAAAAACAAGGGGAAGGTCAAATGTTCTTTTGGGCTTTCTGTTCTGAAGCCCTTCTGGTTGTGTGGCTGGCCTGAGTGAATGTCATCAAAAAGTAAGACAATATTTGTCAGGGATCAGGCAGATAGCAAACAACAGTAATTCTCTGCAAGCTCAGTGAGGGATGAAAAAGGATCCACTGTTTCTTGATTGAGAAGAAACTGGTGAGACTTTAAAGTAGCCTAAATGCATAAGAACATTCCTTTCAGATCAATGGCTCTACCAAGCTCTATTGCAAACCAGTAACAATAGGAGAGATCACAACTGCCTAAGATATGTGCTACAACATTTATATGCTGCTAAGCCCTTCTGAGTTGAGCTTTTTGAACACTCCATGGGGGATCACCACCATGCATTCCCTGCTTATTTTCCAAAGAGAGCCTATGGAATACCTAAATTTGTAATCTAAGAGATTTTCAGGTTGACCACAAAAGCTATTGATTTTGAGCACCTCTAAGTTTAAGGCAATACTGGAAAACAGGCAGTATGAATTGCTATTCAAAAGTTGGGTATCTATATCATCCCTTGGAAGGGATTTGATGGGATCTAGTTTTGCACAAAAGCTAGCAAGGATGCAAGAGAAAGCAAAGAATCCTTACTTTAACAAAGCTCATTCGAATAGTACACATCTTGGTCAGCTCATACACCACTTCAAAACCATGATTGACTGACTGGGCAAGCAGCTGGGCAAAGAGCTGGTTGTTGAAGATCTTGAGGCTGCAGCCACTGGGGATCTTGCAGACTGTGGCTGGGTGGAAACCATGCTGGTAGTTACAGTTGCGGCTTTGCACAAAAATGCTGCTGTCACTGACACATTCGGCATAAACCTCCCCACCGACATAGTAAAGATGAACACCTTGAAAAACAAAATATAACGTGTATTATTTCTCCATTGTTCACAGCACACTTTATGACAGTAATTAATTATTTTACTGGTTTGGGCATACAAGGCCAGGATCCTTCCAGGATCTTTGTTTCTCAGTGCAGGCTGCTTTACTTTCACCCAACAGCAGAGTACTTTATGACAAAATACACATGCATAAACATGAAACGTGTGTCAACCATATCCTAAACATCAATCAGAACTGTCCAAGAACTGAAAAATCACTACTGCATTACACAGCTAAATGTATGTTCACTGTTAAGCAAATATGCACTGGCCAAGACCCACTTCACTGCATGCTGTTTTACTACAGGATCCTACTGTCATATATTTAAAGCCCAGCATGGCATGTCTTAAAATAGCTTTTCCATATTTTGCTTTATCTGCCACATCAGAACCATATATTTGCATTACATGATGTGACTTACTCATCAGATCCTGTTCCAAGGGACCCTTAGCAAGAAAATGACTGATTTTCTTCTGAACTTTTCAGTGCCCAAGTGACTTACCAATACCAACTCAAATTTTGACTGTGACTTGGGGAGATTAAGGTGGAAGCACTTCTATCCTTTCAAAGACTCTGATCCACCAAGGATATTTGCTTGCATTAAAACATACCTGAATTGGTGGGAGAATTTATCTTAGCCCAATTCAGCAACATTGAATTTGGGGATCATCTGTAAGATGATAACTATGTAGATGCCTTCTCCAGCTGCTAGATGGAGAGAGGCACTGTGACCAGATGATTCACTCCATCTGCTACAGAGGGCAGGCTCAGAGCCAGCTTAAAGCCATGGAAGTCTGTGCAGGTGCTGAAAAAGCTCTCCCATTCCTTGCCCCTGCTGGCACACCTGCTTTCATGCTGGCAGCAACAGCTGAAGATTGGGCTGCTGTCCAGGCTGAGCTAATAAACTTAAAAACAAACAAACCAAAACATATTTTCAGTGAGAGCTTATGAGATCTTCATCAGTGCAAGTGCAGCAATGGGGACCCTGACTGCTTGAACGTGAGCACGAAGCCACAACCTGAAGGGGGCCAAGTCATCCTGTGAAAATGCCTAGACAGTCACCCTTCCCATGGCTAGATTATGGGAAATGAACCCTTCCCATGGCCAAGAGGGGTGGAAGAACTCAGTTCTTTGTTCTTGTAAAAACCACCACTAAATAAAAATAAAATCCTCCTCTCTAATTCTAGGTATGCCCTTCAAACACACACAAATGTTCACAGAGCCTCGGTAGACTGCCTGCAAAGCTACTGGTAACTGTGCTTTAATAATGCAGCTGTAATTAGTTTTATTCCCGGTGTCTTTCATACAAAGACTGGTTACCTATTCCCAGTCTGTTCATCATTCTGCAGTCATAAAAACAAGGGGCAGCAGCACATCCTTAGGACAAAACCAGCCTCTAAACAGAAGTGGGAATGGCACGGGGGAAAGCAGGTTGAGTGGGAAAAGAATCTGGGAAAAATATACTCTCCCATAATCTTCCAGGGTGACTCAGATGGGAACCTTAAAGTCTGTCTTCAAGCCATCACCTGACTTCTGAGCACCCACAAGATTTGAAATGAGCTGCAAGTGGCAGGGGTGTGGCCTGGAGCACACTGGTACTGCACTGGGAACAGCAGCAACAGGAAAGCATCAGCTCCAGCTGCACCAGGCACTGTGGGGTGCTGCACACCGTGACCGCTACCACTTGACCTTCCTTCCCACGGAAATTGATAAAAGGGAAGGACAGAAAGGACCTTGATGGAGTCCATATAGCTTTCTGAAATAATCAGATGAAGTGAGAACAGAGGGTAGGGAGAGAAGAATAAGGACATAAATGCGCACCACATTTCAAATCTTCAGGTGTAGCTACTGATTTATGGTCACAACAGGGGATGCTAAGGTGAAAAAATTTTAAAGGCTGGGTTTCAAAGTGTATATTAAGTAACCCATTTTCTGAAAAAAAAATAAATGCTTTCAAAGGCATTGCCTAAACATGGTGTTATAATAACAAAAACATCAATGTCACTTCTGAAGGCAGAATTACAAATAGTTTTTTCTTGTGAACTTTTTAAAAGCAGTAAATACAACACTAATCAGTGTGTATTCCTATTATTCTAGTTTTCATTCACAGAGGAAAGCACCCTAAAGATAACCAAACAGCTAAATACATATTTGTCGAAATCAAAGGTCCATTTTAGTGGACCCTCTGCATTGCTCCCTGCAGAAACTGAAAATTCAGCAGTCTCCAAGCATCCACATCTTTTTGACACTGATCAAAAGTTCCTTTTTTGTCCTTGAAGTCTGACCGCTGAAACAGGTCCAATTGCTCATAGATGTTGCATTGTGTGCTGGATTGTTTTTAGCTTTGATGTGGTATTTCCAGGAAATGGTTTCATGCTGATACACTAGATGACAATTCAATCACATATCCTTATCCTACTGAGCTAATCTTGTTTATTCACTCTTTTTTCTCCCGTGTTAACATGTGACAATTGTATCCATTTCAGCAGCTTTCATCTGTCCACCATGCCTTTGAACTATATGCTTCTGGAGCTGCTCTGTGCTCTTCTGCCTGCACTTGTGCCACTTGTATTCCACTTGTGCATGTTTTTTTAGGATTTGCATAAACAGGGAAGAGCACTAAAATTAAGGATCTCTGATATATTAAGCTCCTCTCTGGGCAACCTGCTCCCTTCTCTTAGGCACATTCCTAGTGTAGGACTTTAAAGGACTTTTAATCAATTAAGACAGATCTTCACATTTAAATGGATGAAGACCATCAGCATTTACCCAATTTTACTTCTGTTCTGTCTCTCCATCTTTTGGGGCAGAAAGAACATTGCCAAATGGCAGCTGGGATCTTTGTCATTCTTCTTTTAGGGCCAGCCTCAGTTTTGATCTACATCCCTCTGACACTTTACACAGAATGTAAAGCTTTGCTTTATTTTCTAAGTTAGAACTAGATGAACAAGAGTATTGTTAACAATAAGTCAGAACTAGATGTACATTTGCACTCTGCACACTGAACCATGATGGCACACACTTGTAACATCTGCAACATAAGCGTTTTGCATTCTGGGGAGAAGTGCAAGGGCTTAACACAACATTGCCTGCTCCAGCCCTCAGGTTCACTGCTGTTTGCAAAAACTGTATCGCATTTGTCTCAGAGCTTCCTCGAATTCAGTCATTCAACACTAGATTATCAAGAGCCAATTAAAATATTGCTCTAGGCCTGGGAAATGAGGTGAGGTTGACAAGATAATAGGAGTGGAACAATTAGAGTTAATTAGCCCAGTGGGAAATGCATTCCCAGGCAGCTACTGGGTTGGCAAGATAATGAGTCCAGACTGGATATACCAGAACAGGCAAAGCTTCATCTGCATGGAGAAGTGGCTGGCACTGGGCTTCTGACTCATCACCACAAACAACAGTAAATTCTGGGAGAATATCAAACCCTACACAGCCTGGGGAGCTGGGATGGAGTGTGTGTGGCCATGCGTGTCCAAGTGTGGTCTCCTCGAACTTGGCACCCTCAGCATGTCACACTGCATGCTGAGGGTATATCTACACCAAAAGTGGAGCATACAGAGCTGCAGCAGCAACCGCTGGTGGGAGAATACAAACCTTAGTTTTACTAGTGAAAATCTGAAAAAGCAGGGGATTGGACTGGTGGGGGGGCGGGAGCGGGGGAGCTACAAACACAATTCTACCAGAGTTCTTCAGCTAAGTAACTCAACTGCTAAGTGTTTCATCCATGTCCCTTTGTTATTTGGTGGGAGGAGAAGCAGCCCTGAGGCACCAGCAATTATCCTTGTAGTGGCATTTCAATGGCAATATTCCCAGTTGCCAGAAGCTCTAATAAATAAAATGAAAATACATACTGCTAAATTAGAACACACAACCATAAACAGCATTTTTCTCTTTGCTGGCCAAGTAAATAGCCTTTGTAAGGAGTTACTCTGCTGATTGTTACCCAGTCAGAAAATAATCCTCTGCTTTTCTTCTATTTCAGAAGTAATGTCAGAGGTTTGATTTTAAGGCAATCTGAATAATCAGCTAGGTTTGTTAATGCAATGCATGGATCTTCTGAGCTCTGAATATTATTCCTGGGAAGAGGGAATTTCCTCTTACCTTTTCCTATGTGTCTCCTGGTGTTTTCTATAGTAGAATTGCGGTTTACATTTGAGAGCAGACCCAGACAGAACCTGTTTTTGTTATTTGAAGGATCTGTAAATCCATCTATAAGGATACTTCGAGAGGAGGCCTGGAAAGTCTCCCCTACCCGGTTGTTGAGTTCATAGTAAGCAACTGAGCACCAGTGCTGGGGTTCCTCATAACAAACAGGTCGAAAGTCTGTAGAAAATAAAGTTAAGCAGCTGCTCAGGTTTCAGCAATATTTTTTAAACACTCTTTCTCTGTTTTCTTTCATTCCCTCCCACTCTCAGTCCCCCATCTCTTTACCTAAACAGTCACTTATGTCATACTTTATCCCAACAGCAGCTTCCATTGCTTCTTGTTTTTATGACTGAAGTCCCAAACATGCAAAAGGTTGGTGCACCAACTTAACTCTAAGCCTCTGAAGAGCCCCACTTCTTCTTAAAAGTGGAAACTCCACTGCATTAAATCAACCACACTGACATTCCTCACTGAACTGGGGCCCAAACTATACACTGAAAATAGTAAGGGATACATCTGCTCTGCACACCACCAGGAGATAGGGATGACAGATGGGCTCAAAGCAAGTCAAAACTGAGCCAAGTTTTTGGTATTAGGCCTTCAGCCCAATACCAAACTCTGTAGTTCAGAAGTAATAAATCACTCCAATTTTTGCACGCTTTCAGGCTTTCCGCTTCCATGTGAGACTGTAAGCAGAAATGTCAGCAAGGTCATTTCTTTTGGATCTATCCCTGCTTAGGTTTTCTAAGTCAGAGACAGAGAAGGACTCAAAACTGTAACAGAATCTCTGAGCCTCATTTTTCCTACAGGAATTAGTAGGAAACTTTATCCTGCCTGCTCACCACAGGCATGTGAGCCCGCCTGCCCCCAGAGCACCTCTGTGCATAACCTCTAATAAACTTCCAACCAATATTCAGTAGGATAGTGAGCAGGGATGGTAGGCTGTGATGAAGAGATTAAACTAGCTTGACAATTTATTTAAAAGTATTGGTGTCTGATAACTCGATATTATCTGGCCATTCTGTGTCCCCATCCACAATTAGCACTATTCCCTCACTCCAGTGAGAACTTCTGCTCCAGTTCCATGCTACACACACACTCCTCCCTGTCTCAGAAGGCTGGCAGTGTTTTGTTTTTTTTAATGTGCAGGTGTGTGCAGTGTTCAGTCCTCATTCTAGAAATGAAATTTCTTTAGGAACACAATATGATGGACTAAAAGCACAACGGTGATTTTTCCTTTGCAGGAAACCAAAGCAAAAGCCAGCAGAGGATCTCCATCTCCCCCTCCTACTCTGCAGCAATGGGCTCCGAATGGTGGGGACATCAGTACTAGCCACTACTAGCCCAAAGGTAGCAGAGCCCGTGCTGGAGAGGTCATCAAGTTGCTTTGAGGGGTGCAAGCAGGACCCCAGACCCTTTTGACCATTAGTGCCTCTTCCACTAAAGAATTCTTATAAGATGATAAAGACTTTGGTCTTCCATCAAAATATCTTTGCACTCCACTAGAACAAGTCCTTTTCTAGCCAGCCAGTAACATAACATTAATCCAAAGATGGCAGTAAAAACGTCCCTAACCTAAGGCTTTAAAGTACTTGAAACCTAGAGCTGAAGGTGATAAAGAAATGAGTTCTGATCCTGATAATACTGCTGTGTGTTATATTGTCCCACCATCCTTGATTTGATATGTTTATCTTTACAAGGTAGATAACAGTGTTTGCTTTCATTAACAGCTTTTTAGCTGTAATAGTCCATGGATGCAAATAAAGTCTAAAGTCTGTAACATTGCACATAATTCATGGAAATATTACATCAACCTATCCTGCTAGCTAATGGATGGGTCTACCACACAGCCTTACTGCAAAACTGCCTGAAACTTACTATTACAGACCATTAAACCTTCTTGTGCAAAATAACAATACTTTTTTAACAATTTCTTTTCTTAACAGTTTTTATTTAAAGAATAGTAAAAAATGGTTATTTACTTTCAGTTTCTCCATCAGCAGATTTACCTCCATTGGGCAAAGACAGCACCAGTTGACTTTCAGCTATTGCATCCATTGACCGTCCATTGTGGATTCCTGGAGGTTCTCTTGCATGGTAGGGAGGAGGTGGAGTTTCTACTACAAAAAGAAAGAAAAAAGAAAGGAGAAAGAAAGGAAGAAAGACACCTAAGTCAGCATGTTGGTAAATTCCTCCTGTTTTTTTCCTGGTGAATAATTTACTACTTCAGCATTGTTTGGCTTGAGAAGACTGGAAAAAGCACAAATCTGAATCTGACCTCCCTTCAGTCTCTAGATTAAGACCACTGCATGTTCAGCAAAGATGGGAAGGAAAAGCTGTCATGTTGGACATGCAGTGCTTGAAGGAGAGAGGGATGGTCACAACAGGGCCTCAGGCCTAGACCCGTGTAAAATCAAGTTCTCTGTTAACAACAGTTGCTAACCTAAGAAAGTAATGCACTTTCATCCGTTATTTCCAGAATTCTCTCTTTAATTTAAAACTTCAGGAGGACAATTTAAGAGCAGAAGCTAACTTTATTTGATCATTTGGGAGAAAGCTCTCTTTCTTCAAAATCTGTAAAAAAAAAACCCTATGGAAAGCTATAGAAATCAGACCTGGCAAAACTCCCGCCAGACTTATTCTTTTTTCCTCTGTCCTACAAGGGAAGTCTGTCCCTCTCCTAGTTTGTTCAGTCTCCCATCAAAGAGCAATAGATGTCATGAAAACATTAGGAGGAAAAGTGCCAAGTCACAACTGCTCAGCTCCTGATTGGTTTCATTTCAGCAACATGAGCTAGAAAACAGAACATGACTCTATAGTGGGGATTATCCAGAAAGACTGGAGGCTTTAGAAAGCCAAATTAAAAAGGACTTCATTTTCACACAATAAAATGTCAACATTCAGTGCATAAGCACTGAAAGTGTGTACTTTTGTCTCATTTGAATAGAAACTCAATGGGCTTAGATGCAAACTATAGCCACATACAAGCTCACAGGACCAAGGGCCACTTTAAGAAGGGTTTATCTTGTTCCAGACTGAAATTCTTTCTTGTGTTTGGGGTCTGTTGGCTGGCCCTCAAAATGGAGCAACTTGACCCGGGGTACATAACTATGAACTGTCTCATGAGACAACCAATGGATCTTCCAAGTAAGCCATGTTATTCTATTCTGTTTAAGCACTGTTCAGGACCTAGGCATTCCATACACTATATGAAATTTCTAACACTTAAATGACATAACCCTCCAATAAAAAATAGTAAAGCAAAATCAAGAAATACTGGAAGAGAAAATAAGTTACAGAAAGGAATATAATCACAGAATCACCTGATTATATGGATATTTTTTATGTCTACTTCTAAACTAGTCACATTTAGGTCTCTTTATACCCACCAAAGAAAAATAGGAACCTGCAGACACAGTCTGTTGGACATATACAAAAAGATGCAATGAATATTATTCTAGGAGTGTCTGTTTTCCTCCACTGATTACAGGGAGAGTGTAGACTATTCCATGAGATGCAGAAACCTGCATTGTTGACATCTATATTTGGTCACAGCAATTCCTCTAAGGTTCCTGATGTAACTCCAGTTTGCTTTAGATAGCCTTCCATCCCTGATTGTTACACAGGCAAATTATATTTATCAGTATGCCGTGTGCTGTGATATACTGAAGTTCAGGTTGAGCCACTTCCATTATTAAGTAGCTTTGCAAGGTCCCAAGTTCAGTTAAATGTATATGATAGAGTCATCACACAGCTGGAATGGACCTGATTTACCTGTCAGAACCAGCTCCACTGAATCCAGTTACACAGAGGTGAAAGAAAAATACTAGAGAAGACAAACAAGTCTTTCTACTTGATGAAATGTTTCAGTGTTGCTAAATATGATTTAATCAGAAATACAGATCTAGAGAAGACATGAATGAAGGTACATTCAGTGAATGAAGAGGGAAGGAAAGACATCACACTGTTGAAAGTGTTCAGCTTAAAAGGAAGTTTAAATGCTACAAACACTTTGTAAAATAAATATCTTTCTTGCACTTAAAATGAAAGAGGCATATCATTAAGGACACAAATTTAAATGCTTCATAGTTGAGACACTAAAATCTTAAATTACAAGATTTTGACCTGAATTCATCTTTGTGAAAAAGCTGACATAACTGAAACTATTTGAAAGACAAAGTGCTGAACTGAATCTGAACCATGTTTTGATATTTAAAAATAGCTCTTATTTGTGTTGCATTAACAGCAAAAGCACAGTTAAATTTTCGACTAATTAGAGCTGTACTAAGTCAGGAGCTCACAACACAAACAATCTGAGTGACATAAACCTGCTAATCTCAGAACTGTGGAACATGTTCCAAAGTCATAGGAACTTGCCTGGTGTCTTCTCCAAGTGTGGTGCCAGATTGTTGAACACTTTAACTTTCTGAAATGTATACAGTCAGTGGGATTGCCATAAACTTGAAAAACTTTCTGCACACCAGTTTCCCCTTTTTATCCTGTCCCTTGACGGAATTTCTGAAGGTTCCTACCCTGGCCATTCTAGGTCCCTAACTCAGGTCTTGCAAGCGCTCTTTTCCATGAATTGCACCAGAAGTTTGGATGGGTAGTTTTGGACAGAAGGTGGGCTGGCACACCTGCTTATCTCCTCAGTTTTTCCCTCACAGTAATCATTACATCTCACCCAGGCACTTCTAGGAGCAGGATGACTGCAGTTCTCAATCTCTTGTGCATCTGTCAGAAGGACTGAGAGACAATATACAAGAGGCAGTCACAAGAAATCACATTCCAAGTCCATTCTAGCCAACCGTTCAATCTCCAGCTACAGTCTGGGGGGAGCAGAAAATTGCCACCTGACCCCAGGCCCTGGCAAAACCCTCAAAGGCTTCAGTCAGGGCGTCGCAAAGCTCATTCTTACCCGTGAGCTGATAGGGACTTCCTGGTCCAGAGGAGCTTTCTGGTGAGTTAGGGTAGCTGATGCTGTTAGGTGACTGGGAGAACATGTGGCTGGGGGATGATGGAAAAGGGGTGCATGGAGGATGCTGGAAAGAATCCGGATAAGTGGCATTGTGTGGCATCAGCGGCTCGCTGTGCAGAGAAGTGTTTCGAAACTTGGCAAGGAGGCTGAGGTGAGGGTTAAACTCGCTGTGTCTTGGAACGAGTACAGGAGGTAGGACTAAAAATAAAAACAACAGAGAAAATGGTTAAAGCTGTATTCTTGGAAGTATATCTTGTTGTAAGTTAAAAAGAGGCTTATTCCATGCTGCACAAATATTGCTGCCTGCATACAAGTCATTGAAGAGTAACAAACCTGTCCAAACCCAAGAATCAAAAGCTGAGTTCTTGGACATTTTTCTCCAGTTACGGCAGTTCCACATGCAAAATAAGGAATCTTGACTTGAGCAAGGTACCATAAAATTCACAGGTACAGCATACAGAAATTCAGGCGGTACATCTCTCCCTTTCAAAATTACCTATTCCTTCCTTCTTCAAAAACTGAACATGTCAGGAGTTATCTAAATATTATCACCAGGATGTGCCAAATTCACAGACAAGTTTAATAACAATTAATAGTGTTCTGCAATACACTGCATATTTTACCATGAGCATGTTACAGATGGGCAAAAGGAAGTACAGACCTGAAGCCAGACACCAGATCTAAAATGTTTTCACATACTTTAAAATGCTGCAAGACAGACAGTGGGATCTTTAAAAGGAAATGTAAATGGTAATTCAAATATTGCAGCGATATCAATTTAGCTCTTGCAATACAGTTAGAAAATATCTAGCATAAGAAGGCATATGTCAGTGGTTGGTATTTAAGAGATGAAAAACGCAGGCCAGAAAACTGAAATCCAAATGAACCATTTAAAAGTTAGTCTAGTAGAAGACACTGCCTATCCACAAACTCTCTTCACTTTCATCTCACACTGTCAGTGCTGTTAACAGCATTACCCCTTTGAGAAACCCAAAGTTGATCCAAATTACTTTGGATTCTGACATATGAGAAGCAAGAGTAGAATTAAGACTCAAAACACTTTGAAAATCCTGACTAGCGAGATACCTATGAACATGCAGCCCCTAGGCTGGAACACAAGGAGGCTTGCTGAATAATTTTTAATATGAGAGTTCAACCTGGGGCTTCAGCTGTGTTTTCCATAGTCCTTGGCGGGGAGAGCAGCACCTACAATGGGTGATTCCTGTACCCCAAGATTTCTCTATTAGTTACTAGCTCACAGAGTACCGATTATCTTAGTTAAGGCTTTCAACACAGGTAGGGGGAATGAATTCCCAGTTGGTATTGTACAGATCTAAAATCTTCACCAAAGAAAAGGAGACAATTTGAGTTATTTTGAGAAGGATGAATTGTCCTAGCATTGGGGACAATTCAGCAGGCTTGTGTTGACTGACCCAGTATCCAGAGTTCCTCTGGCAGCACATCATCTTCCAGTTTATCCTTACTAGTTCATGGAAACGAATAGCAATCTTGGTTTTAAATGTTGAAGGGAATATACAGTCTGAACGTGTTTTAACATATTTCTTGGGCCAAAAAGCTCTGTTTAGGTAAGGCAAACTCTTTTTAGGTAGGTTAGCTAACGACTTTTAATTACAGCAAACTCTCATTTATCCAGCTTAATGAAAGAGTAGAATAATTGCTATTGAATAAAGCAAATAATGTATAGATAATGCAACATCTGCATGAGAAGATGCTGCAGGAACTCCTGCTTGGAATGCACATCACTTGCTCAGAGAGCTGGGGCATTTACAGTGCCTGGTACCAACAAGGGGTTTACACCTTCTTGCTCGATGTAGCACTGTGCTGCAGTAGAGGCAGGGTTAAACAATGTGTCTGCCCACACACTGGAATATACCACTGGGAATTTGCTAGTCACCCATGACCTGAAGAACTGAACCCTAAAACTGTGCAGAAGATTGGACTGACGGCAGGGGGTTCACTGCAGATGTTATCTTCTCACCTGCCTGGAAACAAAGGCACCGGGATACCTGTTAAGACACTACACATACACGTAGTATGTGCTAATTAGCAATGCATTCTCTGGCCCAATGCATTGCTAATTAGCACCTGGCCAGGACAAGGATTGGTGCTCCAGAGACTACTTTCTTCCCTTTTCTCTCTCATATGCCCCTATTTGCGGCATGAAGAGTCTGATGCCACTTTCTTAAGTCGTTTGGTAGAGAAAGGTATTTCTGCTTCTTTACTGTTCTTTTAGCTTTAAGCATCCAAGCAGGTAGGACGCATACAGGCAGTACAAGTGTTCACATCTGACACGCACAAGGGACAGCTGTGTGCAGCAAGCTCGTGCAGTGTTGAGAAGCTGACACCTCACTGTGGGTATCACAGCTAAGGGAGCTGCTTCCTTCAGCCCTGTGAGAACTCAACTCCTTCTCTAAATGAAAGCTGAGAATCTGGATGTGTGAACAGCGCTTGCCAGGGAAAGCCTTTGAATTGCCTTGAGTGAGTCAGCAGGAAGAATTTTCAAGCCTTGAACTCCTTCCCAGCTCTGACCATGGCACTCTTAATTTTTGCTCTGCTGAACAGTTTTTGCCACCTTACTCACTCACTCTTTCCACTGACTGTTCTGTGACTGCCTAGAGGGCTAAAGCCTCTGCGGTGGGGAGGCATTCAGAGATTTTCTTGTTTGTGGCTAAGAGTACCCCCCAGGGCCTCATTCTCCTTGTTCTTTTGGTAACATGTCACTCTCCAGGGCTCAACCACTCTGAAGAAAGTGTGACCAGAGGCATGAAACTGAGTAACTGAGTGTGTTGGGACCTATCTGTCCTCATAAATTACCCACATTTCCTCCACTCACTGGGGGCCTTTTCTTCTACATGCTATTGTCCACCCAGAGCCAGAGGTGGATCCTTCCTTCTGTGCATGCTGAAGTGTTGATGATCTTTGTTCAACTGAAGACAAATCTAGTCATGTACTAAGTCCTGCCACTGCCTTTCATGCCTTTCTCCTGCTCCCTTTAGCTTCAACAGTTCTTGCTGGGAACCTGGCTGTGCCCAGAGCCTGTGACCTGAGATGCTAGCAAGCAAACTTACCTTCCTCATTTTAATTTCAGGTCCAATATCCACACTGCGATTTCTCACACAGCAATCCATCTCTATATAGTTTACTACTTTTGGAGACTACTCTCCAGTGAGATCCATCTATTCCCTGTGCCCATAACTACTCCCAAACATGGCCAAAAGTGAGGCCATCAGGTGGTCTTCCACCTGGGAGGCTATCACATCTTAGTCCCACTCAGGCTTCATGAAAGCAGTTAGTTAGTCTAAGTCAAAAATTCACCTGTCTACAGCAATGGTGCACCCTCAAATTTGCAATACTTACACACGAATGATTTCCTATAAAAACAATAGGGTACGTGTTTAGGCAGCTTCTGCTGACAACAAACCAGACTTCTGAGAAGCTCCTTGAAGACAACAATGAAGGGGGGAGCAGAGGATAACCGACATACCTTCCTCCTTCAGATTAGGTGGCCTAACTCCTCTCTGCTGTGGGATGTTACACATAGAGGAAATATTTTCTGTTTTTTTTTCTAAGTAGCACCTGCTGTTCAGCAGACCTGAGAAGAAATCTGCCATGCTGAAGCAGCAATAAAAGCCATGTGTAATCTGTGCAGTATCAGTAGCAGAGCCTAAAATGGGACTGGGCAGCCTAAGGACACAACAGAGGTAATGAAACCCCTGAATCTCTGACCAGACTTCAAAGCTGTACTCTAGTAACAGAGGTCTAGGGATTTGCCAGGCTGTCAAAGAAAGGGTGAGGCTCTCCCATCTTTGACACAACTCATTCTTTCTGGATTAAAGTTAATGGATCTGGTCATAGAGTGGTTGACTCAGCAAGAAAGACTGCAGTGATGGAAAATGATCCCTGAAATGATGGACATTTTTATGAAAATAATACTGGTATATGGATTATAAAAAAATATAGTGTTGACTTATTCAACTGGTGGATTCTTTAGCTCCAGAGGATGAGACTCAGAGAATGTAATGTAAGCCTAAAATCACCTACAGCCAAGATGCAGATTTCCTGCAGTTAAAAGAGGACTGTTGTTTAAACAGACCAGCACCTAAATCAACCACTCCCAGCCTTTTCTGTGGTGATCTCACCGCTACCACTTTCTCATGAAGCTCCTTTGTTCTCTTGCCTTGCCAACACCTCCTTGCAGCACTGCTTTCTAACTGGAGCTGCACTGCACCACTTGCAGTGGTGCAAGTTCTCTCTCCTGCTGCTGCCCCAGAACACCTGAGTGGGTTGCACTCTTGGCTATGCTGTACAAATATAAACTATAGCTGTGAGCTTCAGCTTCTGAGCTGTCCCTGTAAGCAGAGTTGTAGGGCTGAATACAACAGCCTGAGAACAATTCCTGCGTCCTGTGGAGAACGGGCACAGCACTGCTTATATCCTCACAGCTTCACTCACTTTCAGCTCCAGAACAAGGTGGCCAAGTCCAAAGTGCCCAAAGTCCCTCCTGTGGGCTAAGCCCTGCGCTCTGAGAGCTGCTAGTCCACATGCGTTGAAACTGTTCCTGTTACCAATGTTACCAAATCAGCAGTACCCCGACCTGCACCTTCTACTTTACTAGCAGAGATGCTGCCACTCTGCTGCACAGACAAACAATAGAGACATATTCACAGACAAAAGCTTCTGAGTTTCAGGATCAGAACAACAAGCCTTGGCAGCCATTTAGCAGCTGCTGGACTGCTCCATTAGCAGTTTTTGTTTGCTGGCACAGAACAGATGAGAAAAGCAGGGTTGAAATCAGCACCATTCATAGCTGTCAGCTACTGCACTGAGGAGACTCCATTAACTGCATCGAAGTTACACCAGAAGAAATGAGAAGACACTAAAGACTGCAGCCTGCAAATAAAGAAGTGCAATAAACCAAAAATGGGCTACTTTATGAGCAACTTTTCTTAAATTATTGAAGAGTTTACTTTAGCAAGGCGTGAGATCAGCTCTTTCCACTGAAAACTGTTGACAACAAGCACCACTTAGTGCAGTTGTAAAATATAAAAGTTTTGACAATGTTTACAGCAGATAGGATACAACTTCACAGTGACAGCTCTGCTGCACTGGAAGGATTATCAGAAGAGGAAGCAGTCCCTGGTGTTTAACAAATGTTAACAAATGTCTTTCCCTTATTTCATCTGTGTGAAAAGAAACATCCCACAGTTCATTTATCTGATCCTAATGTCACCTCAGAGTAAAGTTCATGCCAGACAAAGAGTAATCTCAGAATAAAAAGTATACACTTACCAACTGTATCCATTAGTAAATTAAATTACAGTGATTTTTGGCAGCAAGGGAGAGCTAGGTTAGACATTAGAAACAATTTTGAACAGTAAGGATAGCAAAGCAATAGCTTCACTTGCCTGGGGAGGTTGTAGAGCCTTTATCACATGGGATTTTTAGAGTTCATTAGGAAAAGATCTGTCAGGAATGTACCTGGTAATTTGGTTTGGTTTGGGAGTCTGGGAAGAGGAAACCAGGATCACTGCTCAAGACCTTTGCCAGCCCTGCTTTTCAAGATCCCTACAGAAGTCAACACTGAACACTGCAATTTTTAAACAGCTGTTTCATTAACATAAAGCCAATTAAATGACCTTTCAGTGAGGTCATAAGATTTTAGTGAGGTCCAAAGAGGATCATCAGTGGAAATATTTCAAAGTTTTATGGAAACCTGGTGGATTTATTTCACACAAACTCTCCATTTAGGTATGTAAATCCCACTTAAGGCAGACCACCAGGTATTTCAGGAAGAATCAACTGACCTGGTTTCGCATTCACTGCAAAATATGCTATTTTACTGAAACTTTTCTTTTTAAAGAGAGAGCTAGTTTCCTGGGGGTAAATGAATCAACTGCTGGTTTTCATTGAGGCATAGATCTCACCAGGGTAGTGAGGCCAGGCTGGAGCCCAGACTTCATGCAAATGGCCACCAGTTCAGACAGGGAGGATTCAGCACCAACACCCATGGAGAGGAAGCTGCTTTCAGCACCTTGGACAAGATCCGGGTGCCCGCAGGGGTCCGACGGGGTGCAGACCCCAACAGGAGAGGAGCTCCTTACTCCCTCCCTAGGCCTGGCTGCCACAGCTATGATAGCACCAGGCAGGGTAAGACCCAAGATCCTTCCATCAGACGGAGCCTGCCTTTTCACATTTCAGAGCACAGCTGTAGGATGCACCAAGACGAGACCTGCCAGCACAAGAGCTAACACAGACATGCGAATCATTTGCAGATGACATAATTACCTGGGGTTTCCACCCGCCGGTAATGGTAGGGGTTGATGCACACTTCTTTCTGTTTTGAGCCAAAAGGGAACTCACAACATTCCAGTGGTTTCAGCTCATGGTGAGATTGTAAATCAGGCCAGCGCCACACTCTGCAATATATGACGTGGGGAAGCCCCTTGCGGTGAGACACCTGCAGCCGCCCGTCCAAGGAACGTGGGATCGTGACGCATTTACTGGGCTGACCCGGACAGCTCAGAGCCCTCTCCAGCTCTTCCATGGCTCCTTTCTTCTTCTTTAACTTCTTCACCAAGGAATCAACAGCTTTTTCTGCCCACTTTTCCTCTTCATCTCCTTGTTTCCAGCCCAGCAGCCTTTTCACTGCGGGGCTGGTGAAGGAGAATAAGGAGCTGATAGGGGTGCTGGAGTGCATAAGAAGCAGAGATTAAGCACGAGCGTCAACGGACGCACAAACTGCTCTCCTGCCTTGCAAGGCCTGCACGGAGTTTCCACAGTATTGTGATGGACACTTCCTTCAAGGAAAGGTTCCCTCACACATATGTTTCTGTGGTCTTAGGCACTGGTTACAAGTAGTCCAACAGGGTGGGTCTCAGAACTTTCCAAACATCAAGAAACTGCTGATGAAGCCTGGAACAGCAACACAATATATGGTTAGGCTTCACACACTATTTCCATTGTTCCTTCAATAAAATATTTTGAAAGAGAAATGATTCAAAATGTGTATTTAATTTTCAGTGGTTTTCTGTTTGGTTTTTGATGTTTATTTTGGGCCCAAGCCTCTCCTCCCCACTACCCACCCCACTCATTTTAGTGTTGGACCATGGAAATTGTTAAGTATCCAGTCACTTCAACTTGTGTTTAGAGTTTAATGCACCAGGCAAATGGTTGCAGGACTAAGATTATTTTTAGTACAAAAGAAAATTTATCCTCTTTTTTTATATGCTGGTAGCTGTACATTGAGCTCAATCATCTTCCATGAAAATAAATCTGTAATATCAAATTTTATGGAAACAATGAGTAGAATACTGTTGTGATTTCAACTCCCTGTCTGCCACTCCAGTCTCACTATACTGTCAAGAGTTGTAAAATATTAACTGAAAAATTAATTTAAACTACTCTTAGATTTCATTTAAGGCTCTTGAAAGAATTGAGAGCATTCTCTAAACTTATTTATATTTTCATACATGGAAGAGAAAAACCTTTTTTGCCTACACACTCTGTTTCTCTCTCTTCAGCATTTCACAGCTTTCTGGATCCAAATCACAGACTTTTGGACACAGTTTGCTCTGGATGGATCCTGAGTTATTTTTGCTAGGAGTTGCTACATCTGACAAAGTCCAACAGAAAGAGTTTAGTTCTTGAGGGCTTTTTTTTTTTTTTTTCTTCATATAGCTGGAGCCAGTCTAATTTTAGCTGAAAATTACATATTTCCATTGACTGGAACTCTGAGGAAAAATGTCCTTGTATGTCAAGCTATTTACTGCTTTAAATAAATTTCATGGACCCCTGTGCATAGTGAGTCCAAAGGTCTGAACTACACAGAGGGCACTTAAAATAGGAGATGGGGGCAGCTTCCAAATGGATGCCTCTAGAAAATCAGCTCCATGACTGCCCTAGTCCACCCTTGAGGACCTTTTTGCCCCCACCAATGAAGGCCTGCTCTCAGCCCTCAGCACCACTTAGATGCAGCCACTGAGGAGACAGATGTTGCCCAGCACAGGGAGTGGTAGAGCTTCACAAGCCATATTTTTGTGCAATTTCCTAAATGTACAGATGTTGTAAGAGTTCAAAGGGCACCTGGGGACACTGTGAGCAGGCACAGGTACAACTCACGAGGGCTCAATCCCAAAGACTGGTTCCCTGGCATACTTGGATACCCTTGGCGCCACACAGCTCTGGAGCATGCTGCAGTGTGAGCACACACGGCCAAGGGCAGTAGAGCCTCTTGGACAGGCGGTGATGTTTACTGAGGACCAAGGACTGCCTAGAGCTGTTTTTCTCCCAGCTCTTCTGTTTTGTTCTCATGCCCATCCCTATGCCCCATTGCATTACCCTTTGAGATGCCATCACCCTGAGAAATGCAGATACATGGAAACATAACAAGCTTTCTCCCTTCCTCCACAGCAGCAGCAATGGTGGGGGAAGAGGCTCAAAGTCCCAAAAGCCTTCCACTGCACTAGGAGGATGGAAGGACTTAGCCCCACAGAGGACAAATCATGAAAGCAACTCTTTGGCAGCAGCAGCTGCTCTTCCCCCAGACTTTCATATGCTAAGCACCATGAAAATATGCATAGAGGAACTAGAAAACTGGAAGGCAGAATAGGCACACCTTGCTTCAGGCACCCACCAGAGCACCGAGCTCTGGCTTATGCAATTTGTACATTATCAAGATATATGTGTGTCCATTTGTGCTCGACTGTCAAGAGAGGCGCTTGACAGAGCACAGCAGAAACCCCCTTGCTCGTGCCCTTCATCAGTCAAAGACTGATTCCAAGGGACTGTGGAAACCTGTCCCACCATATAAAAAGAAACTTCAGGTTCCAGATTTTTTCCCTGGTCTGTATTAGTAAAAGTACAATGACCTGGAGTATTTAACTGAATAGTTACTAATGCCTTTAGACAAAACCAAAATGAATTCCAAACACTTACAGGGTACATGTGAGAATGAAGTAAAATCCGAGTGATTTATCACAGTGAAAAATAACCTCAATCTGTTTGCATAAAATTTAGGCATGGGGGCTCCAGCCTTTGCAGGAGCAGGCTCAGCCTACAGAGCCCAGCATCAGCCCCATCCAGACATCCTGCGCAGTGGAGGTGTCCGTCCCTCGCTGCCCTGGTGAGAACCTGTGGAGGATCCACTATCACACTGCTTTCATTGCCTGATGGCACCAAATCCCATCCTCACATAAGGAAATAGAACAATGGTGGGATCACTGTGGATCAACCCTGAAAGCAGCAACAGGAAGCAAGGAAAGCCTGGGATGAAAACACACTGGACCAGTAGCAGTGCAGAAGTCTCTACTCTATGCTGAGAGGGAAAATGGCTCACACTTATCTGAGGGGGTCTCCTGGGCACTGGCATGTGTAAACAACTGCTCCTGATAAGTTAATGCAACATTACAATCATGAGATGTGAAAACATACATGTTCGCATAAAAGTATTGTCCTGAGATTTTCTTTTCCATTTTGACCAAGGTTTTAAATAAACACATTAATCTCATTCAGTCAAATTAAATAACTCAACAGTGACATCAGTATGAGTCTGAGCACTATTGTTGCTAGTGGGAGAGTCGCCAAGACTATGTGTATAAAAGAAAAAGCCGTGCTTTGCAGACCATGTGATGTAGTCTCAGATAAGTACATTGCACAATTTTCTACTGCACTCCCCCAGTTTATTCTAAAATATTTTTCCCCCAAATTCAACTGACATGTAAAATATAAATGGTATTAAATAAACTAAACAGCTTTCAAATAATATTATCAGAACATCCTAGTTTAATGTTATTAAATTACATAATACTGCACACTACTCAGCAGACTAAGCCCTGTGTTGCTATGCTTAGATCCTCCATTGCGAAACAGCGAGGCAGCCACTCTGCTCCAGGGCTGCAATGACAGAGATGTCAGTTCACAATTTAATTTTAACAGTCTTTCAGGACAGCAGTTGCTTAAGCCGTATGCCTTTGGTAACAGGAAACTTGCCTACCCAACTGGAATGTTTCAAACCCACACTTGACGCATTCTCTGTGCTGACGGTCCATTGTGTCTCTCGATGCTCGATGCTGTTTAGAGCGGCAGTGGGGAGGGAAGTGTTACAGTTTTGATCCATATTCCCAGCACATGTCCATTATACAATGATGGAAGTTCTGGTCTGGTCAGCTCTATCTCAGCTGTAATACAATGTGCTATCATGAGGATGAGTCAGGCATTGTTCAGGATACACTCCTAACACGATTCCCTCCTCTGGGACTGGAATGAAGGCTATGTCTAGCTGTCAGCTAAGGACTGGCCAACACTAAACACGGTCAGTCTTCCATGATGTAAATCTTTATTCATCATTGGTATATTTCATCACTGAGTTTAGCCTAAGATCTGAAGCTTGATTTAGGGAAGAGGTAGAAGACATATGGGATGTGAGCGTGGACCCACCCTTTTGTTTCTGTGACCTGCAGGTGAAGGTGGGACTGGAAACATATCAGCCCAGTTCACTGGCTCCATTCTCCCTAAACATAGGGTTGTCTACTCTTGCTGTGGCACAGTAGTGGTGGGAAACATCTCAGGGCACAGGAACTTTATTACCTGTAGCATGTTATTACCACAGCATCTGGAATGGCTTTGGTGTGTGCCAGCAGCACTCCCCCAAACCACTCTTGTGTGTAGTTCAAGAGTTAGGAGGGAACAGGGGTCGCTCCTAATAATATATCAGCATAGAGCCACCATGTTTTGTAAGGTGAGACAACCACTGCACAGAAGTAAGCCTCAAGGCCAAGAACAGTATAAGATATGTTTAATTTATTAGTATAGAAACAGTCTTTCAGTAGAATTTACTCAGCCACATAAACATGTCCAAATTTTTGACACCCATATCTGACTTACTCATCCTATCCTAAAGTCACAAAATATGTATCTGAGAAAAAAATGTGTGTACATGGCATGGGTCATTACACCTAAAGGTAGATATTTGGAAAAAAAATCAGCAAAAACAGTCACTGCATACAGCTAATACTGTGTGTGATGAGGCACTTCAAGTCTGAATGACTGCAAGGCTAAGAGCCAGCAAAATGGACATGAAGTGGAAGGGACTAGGATATTTTCTCCTCCTCCTATGCCCATTTTTCACCTTCCAATGTAGAAAAAGCCCATCAGTCCTCAGGTCAACAGGAGAAATGTGCTGCTCCAGGAGCTTCACTTCAGTAACTTCTACTGTGGTACTAAAGATCCTGACATGCCAGGAGCAGAAGAAAGCCTACCATAATTGTGGACTTAACAATTTCCTAACTGGAGCCAGGTCCTGATGAAGTCAATAGGAGGGGCTTCAGAGCTTATGGAAATTAAACATGCCTTCTTCAGTATCTGGTGCCAATATGTTGACATCTCCACTATGGAAAGATTTTGTGAAGTTTAGATTTTACCTAATGTAAAAAGGATCCACTGTGTCAGGGAAGAGTCACATCACACCTCACCAGAATGCCTGTGCAGGCCAACATGCTGATAAGTTTCCTGTAATTCAGTTGTCACAGAATTACAGAATCATAGCATATCCTAAGTTGAAAGGGACACACTAGGGTCACCAAAGCCAACTCCTGGCCCTGCACAGGCCACCCCAAGAGTCACACCATGTACCTCAGAGCTTTGTCCAAACACTTCTTGAACTCTGTCAGGCTTGGTGCTGTGACCACTTCCCTGGGGAGCCTGTTCCAGGGCCCAACCATCCTCTAGGCAAAGAAACTTTTCCTGATATCCAACCTAAACCTCCCCTGACACAGCTTCAGGCCATTCCCTCAGGCTGGGGGAATTTCACTCCCATAGGCACAGCAGGGAAATTGTACCTTATCAAATCCACTTGTTAAATTTCACTCTAAGCTTTCTGCAATAGTCGAAAAAGGAAAATTTTCATGGATGTTAATGAAAACAGACTTAAGAGACTTCTTTGTTAAAGCAAAGTGTCCAACCTCCCTCAAAAGTATATCTGTGTATCTGTATGTAAGCACTGGTGTGGGCAGATGCGTATGTGCTTCTGGTCTTGGCAG
The DNA here is from genome assembly GCA_013400315.1 of Bombycilla garrulus. NCBI lineage: Eukaryota > Metazoa > Chordata > Aves > Passeriformes > Bombycillidae > Bombycilla > Bombycilla garrulus. The sequence continues at coordinate 1,046,138 of VXBU01009944.1, read as the reverse complement.
AAAGCTTCAAGGCGCTGCCTCCACTCCAGCACTTGCCTGGGCAAACTGCATGGTGGGAGTCATGGCTATCTGTCTTGAGAATGCCTGACATCATCAGTCTTGGTGTCACTGCAACAGCTAAGTAAGGCCACAGAGGGAAATTTCTCAGAGGGTCGTCTAGACATAAGCTGTGCAGTTCTTGGAGATGCATGTGGCTGGAAAACAGAGCAGTGAGACAATTATAGCTGGAAGTCTGACACTTGGCGACTAAATCACAGCAGAATTGGAAGGGAGAAAATTGTTTCAGTCTATCAATGTGAAGAGGAATGCAGTGAATATGTTCTTGGTTAGTTATTTTTACCTAGCACTGATTCAGTTCTACCTACTATGAAAGAGATAAGCATGCGAGTTTTGTTAAATTAAATGATTCTTGGTATGTTTTCAAATGTGCCCAGGTGGCAGCCGCCTGCACACACCCAGGGCTTGCAAAAAACCTTCTGAGTTAAATCAATAATGCCACTCTATGGGGATCTTCTACACATCAGCAGGGAAAAGGGATTTAAAACAAATAAACAAACAAAAGTCTGTACAAATATTTGGGTCTCAAATGAGTTGCGATCCTCACCAACCTTGTCTTGCGCCTCATGCACAAACCCAGTTTGGTTTTGTTGCCTGCACAGCAACTTGGAGCTGGGCAGCAGAGGTTTCACGTGTACACTCATTCCAGGAGAGCAGTGTGAAAGCACACGCCTGAGCAACACAGTCCAGTAATCAGCTCACGGCTCAGCAACAGTGGCCACATGTTATTTTTAAAGCATGTAAATCACTTGTTGCACCCTCAACATCAGCTGGGATCCCCCAAGGCTTCTTGTTGTCCTTGGGACCCACCAGACAAGGGTGCTGCTAAGAATCTGTCTGAAACCACTGTCTTTCACGCACAAGAACATACAGTGAATGAATTATTCATTACAATGTTACCAATTTCTTTTACAACCACAGAACCTAACACCTAAGGTTTTAATTTGATAGCATGTAAAGAAGGTTCGTTGTTGTTTTTTTTTTTAATTAAGAAATTAAATTTCTTCACAGTTTGAACCTGGACTGCTCCAACTAAAAATGCAATGACACAATGATAAGAGGTAGAGTGTTCAAGGCTCAACTTATCCATATTTCACACAGCCTTGGCAACATCTTGTTGTTTATTCATATAAGCTTCAATGAATAGTGCAAGCTTCTGAAACTCATTTTCTTGAGTCTTTTTCAAGTTTGTTCAGAAAACCCTTCTACAGTGAACTTTATGTGCAGGCATCAATATCACAAAGCAAATCTCACAGCACCTCATGCTTCTCCAGACACTTGTTCACCCTGTGGAGCTTTCGTCTGAACTCACTGCCTCCCAATTAAAGTAAGAACTAAATTTGGTGCTAGTGACTAAAATATTAGTGACATCACATAATCTTTCTGAGCTTATGTAACCACTCATGTACTACCTCATCTACTCAGCATCTTTTAGCTTTTCTTGACAGGAATAACACATTCTTACTTGATATAAAGAAGGAAAGATTCAAGTGTAAAAGCTGCACACCTTAACACAGCAATGTGCACTTCCACAGGCCAAACTTTTGCAGAAGCGTTTCAAGGCATAAATTCTGTTGCAAAAGAAAATGAAGTACCCAGGTCATGTTTGGTATGCCCACGATGCCTGATTAGGAAGGTGTGTACCAATTCCTGCTGTGGGACTGCTCTGGATGAGTACATTGGCAGATGCTTACATAAAGCTTCATTAGTGTGACGTAAGAAGGGGAGAACAGAGGTGCAGGGGCATGGTAACAGTACCCTCATGTACAAAGGGTGTTGCAGACAGGATGGGGGCAACCCATCTTTCACGTCCACTTGAAAAATCAGGGAGAGCATACAAGTAGGATAGATACGTGTTGGGATAGTTGCTGCTGGAAGTCGGTGAGTGCATTTTACACAGCTTGCTTCAAGAATAACTGTGCTGGCCTTGGGGAGAAAGAAGGGACTGGAAAACCCCTTGAGATGAGCCCTTATGACTCTACATCCCCTACTACAACCAAGCAAAAGGACCCCTCTCTTCATATGCAGCACTGGGCTACATGGCTACAGCATGGCTACACTGGCTTTGACCCCTGGGCTACCTGCATCCAGCTGCTGAGGATGCCAACCCAAACCAGAGGGCTGGACATTCCCATCAACTTTTGCCTTTGAAAATCTCCCACATATCTGAAGGCACCCCACAAAATTATCACAGCCAAAGTCTATGTAAAAATATTAAAGTGGACCAATTTATCGCTATGATCTCTCTCTGACTGCACTTCCTTCCTCTGCATTAATTTTTAAAGGAAACCAGTGACTGTGATGTTTATAAGGAGTGAACTGCACAGTATTCCCTGTCTGGGCCACACCAAAGTTTCTAAGATGTAATCCCACAGGGACACATCCTCTTCTCTGCCTCACACCCTGCTCCCTGCAGGCAGGAAGAAGACCCATTCACCCAGTCCCTGCCTTAGCCCTTCCTGAGGCTGCCTTGCTCAGACTCAGACTGGCCCCTCTGAGGAAGAGCCCCTCTCTGAGCTGCTTCCCTCTAGCAGAGCTGGAGGCTAAGGAGCACTCACGCCATGGAGGAGCTCTGAAGATGTATCTGTGGGAGAAGGCAGGAGGCATTGGGGTGATGCATCAATCTGCCCTAGGAACCGAAAATGTCTTCTTATGGCTCTGGGCATCCCTATTTTACAGCCAGTCAGTCCTGCATTCTTCACATACCCACCATTCCCAGAGAAACTGTAGCAAAGCCCACTGGTGTTTCTAAAGATGTAATGGTTAGAAATATGCAAAAAATAGAATTCCTGCTTTTAAAAGAAAAGCTGATTCGTCTCTAATATAAAGCATGCAGCCAAGTGCCTCCAGAACAAACACTTCAAAAAGGAAAAAGGGGACTTGAAAAGAATTTCAGCTTCAATGCTGGTCTAAAGTTTATAGCCACACTAATCAGATCCTGTAATCCTTTTTATCAATCACTGGAATTCTTGGAGTCACTCCCAAATACTCATTTTAGGAAAAGGATTTGCTTATATTTAGATGTTAAGAATGTTGTGAATAAGGATACATCTAAAGAACAATTGCTTCACCAAGGATATGGCACTCTAGTCTGATGGAACCCATTCTGGAAGTTTAGTGTCTTAAATTGTTAGAAGATAATTCATTTTTGGAGATCTGGTTGTGCCTTTACAGTGCACACAGGGGAAAAGGATAAAGCAAATGTTCTCCTCATATTTACCATACAATGCCCTCACCTCAGGGCGGTCTGCCTGAAGCATTACTCGGTTCTGGTGTTAACACAGCAGACACGTTTTGCAGATGATTTAGCATCTCACAGCTTGGAAAGTGAAATACAGATCAATCAATCATATGGATCATAGATAAAATGTTCAAAAGGAAGAACTTTCAGAAGTGCTCCCCCTCTGACTGGCAGCAGGCCTGGGGAGGAAGCAATAGTACTACTGGCCACATCTCCTTCTCTCCAGGTGAGACAACCTGGCCAACAGCATAGGGGGGATAGATTTCACACACAAAACATTTTCTGTATACATCATACTAGCAGTTTTCTGAAGAATCACATTAGCATTTCATTGTGTTCAAACCATATCACATTCAAATCTGTTTTTCCTAAGAGGCTTCCATTGTGCATCACTGTGGGAAATTGCTAATGCAATAAGATTGACATATAGGTTCTCCTGCATGAACATCCGCAGTAATCTGTGCTAATTGAGCCCTCAGTGGCTTGTGAAACCCTGCAGGGGTTAGGAAGGGTGGAGCATCCACAGGCCCTACATCTTGGAGAACTGCAGCAAATAACTGTGCAGAGAAGAGGCAAACATTAGTAATAGCATGTTTTATCCATGGAAAGATCTGAGTCAGTGGCAGGGATTGCCCTGGTCAAGGGACCAGGATTTTTTCTATGAAAAATATCTGGATATGCTTGGATTGTCTGTGAAAGTTATTTCCCAACAACAGGGCTAAGAACAAAAGGAGCAAGAATTTGCCTATTCTAGTTCCCTCCTGTGGGGGAAAGAAGGAGATAGCTGACCATTCCGAGTGACTTCAGCTGAAGATGTGGGTGCTCAGATTCTCTGTAAATCAGAAGACCTGCTTATGAGATTAAACAGGCTTCATATGCCTACATTTTAGCCTGGGAGTAAAAAATAAAGGCTGGATTTTCTTTAGCATGTAAGATGACATGTCACCACCAGCTTCAGAAAACATTGAGCAGAAGGCAATAATCAGGCCCTGAGTCTCTAAAAGAAATATTTCGCTCTTTTTCAAGTGCATCTCAAGATTCCAAGGAATACCCCATCTCTTCATGGCTGTTTCTGCCCTTCCTCTCCCCTCCTAACACTCAGCTCTGGCCCATACAGCGCCTACAGCCCAAGGCTCCCAAGGAGACCACCACCAAGAAGACTGAGGTGGTCCTGTAAGACCATGCAGCATGACAGGCATGGGAGCCTAAGGCTGAAGCCTTCCATGGGAATGGGTTTTGGTTTCTCTACTCTAGGTGTCTCTGTGTGAAGTAATTCAAGATCTGTTGATGAGAGACAGATAAATCATCTACCTCATATATGCTGCAGGGTGAGAAACTGCACGTTGGGACCAGAGTAATTTGACAGAGACGAGTAGGTTTGGATAGGCAAGACCAGCAAGTAACCATAAGAGAGTTTTGAAAAGCCACATGAACTGTTTGTGCCTCCAGTCAGATTTGTGCCTACTGGGCAGCGTGTGGGATTGCTTCCTGCCACAGGGTAAACAGCTCAGGGTAAACAGCTTTCCCTCAGGTGCCTTGATTTCTGCATCTGTCCACAGGTACCCTGATAGAGATGGCTTTGTAAAGCATGATCAACTCTTCTGAAGATGAATGCTGCAAAGGAATGCTTAAAAGAAAAAAAAAAAAAAAAAGGTTGGGTTTTGTTTGTTTGTTTGTTTGTCGGTGGTTTTTTTGTTGTTTTGGCTTTTCTTTTGTTTTTTTTGTTAACAGAAGGCACAGCAAAAAAATACACACCAAAAAAAAAGGATTAAGCATTGCTGAAATGTATTGACCTCAGCTGCAGGGTTATTCACATTATGAAGGATTCTTCATTAGGTGGAGCTTTGCTGCTTGCAGACAAGGCCCTCTGGAAAGGGCACCTCCATCACCAGCTCCTGCCTGCTGTTCTGCACAGCACGGCTGCAGCTGTGTGACCCAGCACGCCACCAGGCCGAGCAAACACAGAACCACCGTTATCAAGAAGTGGCCAATCTGGCTCCCATTGTAGCCAGGTAATGAGGGTGAAAGGAAGCCTGAAGCAGAACAAGCTCTAATGACCCACAGGTCTGGTAATTTTCTTTCCTCCTCATTTCTCTCTTTTAATGGACAGTGAGTTTGAGGCCAACAGCTGTGGGGAACTTGGGATGTGGGGAATATTTTCAAAACTTATACAAAGCACCAGGCATATAGAGAGACTCCAGAATGGGAGATGTTTCAGAGAGAAATGCAAAAGATGCAGGATTTTGGCAGGGGTCACAGTGACTGGGAGCAGAACGCAGGTGGGAGAAGAGAGCTTTTTGGAAAATGGGAGGTTGCAGTACCAAGTTGGAAAGTTGCCATAGTGTGGACTAATTCTTTGGCAGCTGCAAACAAAAGGAAGGGGGAATGTAAGCAGTAACATGAAGAAAAACTGTCGAGAGATATCTGGAAGTATCACAACCTCTGAGGAAACAGAAGAGGCAAAGATGATGCTATGATGCTAAGTTTGGCAGAGGGAGGATGGTGATGCTACTGACAAGGAAAAAAGAGTGGGAAGGAAACAAGTTCTGGATAGAAAGATGTGGGAAAGACAAGGCTTCTCTTCTCCCAGTCAGAAACACACCTCGATCTTAACGCTGTCTCAGAAAAACAGCGATCAATTATCAGATTTTCTTCGTTTTTTTTCTTGGGTTTTTAAGTAGGAGTGGCTGCATAAATTGGGAAGTCTCCTTCACTCCATGCCTACCTCCACCATGTCCTTGCTGTGCCCTTGTCCAGAGGAACTGGATCTCAAAGAGGACTGCTCAACTTTACATCTGTCTAAGGTGCAGAAACCTGCAAATGGTCCTGTAGAACAATCTGCCTGATGTTTCACCTGCTTTAATTAAAATGCAAACATGTATTAGTCAGGCTCTCTGTCTGGGCTCTGATCCTGCAATCTATTAAATCCACTCATCTGCAAAAGCACAGCCAGATTTTTAGCTGCTGTAATAAATACACAGGGCTCAAGTCTCTTTATGTCACCTTTCCACCTGTAAAATTCCCACAGTATCAACATTCGAACATTGCAGACAAAATATAAGACAGGAAATAATTTGGCATATTTTTGAAAGATCAATTTTGTTGCACTGTATTCAAAGTCTAATGCTTTCTTACAACTGTTCTCAAAGACAGTAATAGGACCGCAATGATTATCTCAAATTGTTGTTTTTATTACTATCCCTTGCTGTTCATGTACAGTAACACTAATGATTCTTTATACCTGCCTGTATCAGGAAACCAGGCAGTTGAAGAGAACAACCTTTAGTATGTATATTTTTGCTGTGCTGTTTTCAGTTTAAATATTTATGATGCATTGTTTGGGGTTTTTTTTTCTTCCACAACCCTGTAATTATTATTTGTAAAGGGTATATATTGCACAGAAAATGGAATCTTTCTATGATTTCACTGTAATTTTTACTGCAGACAAATTATAGAGCACACATATATATATATTTCTGTCTCCCCTTATTCTTTTAAGTTTCTTTGAAACGGGGTGCCCAGTACTGCTGATGCTGGAATTACTATTAGTCACTATCAGCACTGGTGATAAACTCTAGCTAGTGTTTTGGTTAGAGGTCACTTGTAATTAGTAGTCATTGTCCTTTGAATTTAACAATGGAAAAATAAAACTTTATAGTGAGAGATTAGCCTGGCCATCAAAATTACAGCACTTTAGCACTCAGGAGAGAGATTGCATGACACACTATCTCCCCCTCTGATAACAGCAGATAGCTAGGAATTCAAATGCGACATGCAGAAAGCCTGTAAAAGAATAAAAGGAGAGAAAGGAGGATTAACTGCCCAGATGTTATGTGATACTTTATACTGACACTTCTACACTCCTCTTTTAGTGAGCCAGGCCTCGTCTTGTACCTGCTGAAGACGGGGCACTACTGCCAGCTTCCGTGAGAGCAGCTTTCAAACCCAAGATGCTACTGAGCTCCTCTACACCACATCTCCACCTTCTGCAGACACTTGGCAAGTGTGTGCATGACTCTTAGTGAAATACTAATTCCCAACTTCTTCACAAAGTTGTGCAGTTGACAGCTTTGTGCACATTCGTTTCAGTTGCTGCAGGTAAATAAAAGCTATCTCCACCTTGTATCAGTTTACAAATACTGACATAGATTCGATGCATCCATTGGGAAATCTCCCAGTTTGCATATATCATAGGGATAAGATAAGGATTTGTGATAAAATACACTTGACCCTTCTTCCAGGCATTTTTGTAGAATTACTGTTTATCAGCTTATGTGCAAATTAACAAAGTGAAGAAGAAAATGTTTCTAATTCCATCACAAAGGACAAACAGGAATGGGGACTACCGCCAAACCCAGTAAATACAAGATATCCTTCTTGATGCAACTGATTTTAAATGTATTTTTGGGCACGTTTATTTTAGCTATTAAGTCAAATTAACTCAATATTTAAAAAACCAAAAAACAAACCACAAACATCCCCAGCCTCCGCTTTAAAATTTAACAGGAAGCAAAGATGAACCAGCCAGACACTGGTACTTATCAAATCTGAAAGGGAGTTGTCTGGCTGGATTAAAACGGATGAGGTTTGTTTGAGTGATGACATTTGTCCTACCGTTGCTGAGGAGAAGAATTTTGCAGCACTTTCTTCATCTTATGCTCCTGAAGATGGGAAGATTAATCCTACCACACAAATACTTGCACATATAGAGAGGCACATTTCCACACATCGGAGATGCTGAAGAGTACTGAAACTTGCGTTATCTGCAGTGTCCTTCCCAAACCACTGCAAACTTGAATACATTCCCAAGCCGTGCACATCACTTCTCATTTCTGCCAAGGCAGAGCTCCTTCACTAAATAGTTGAGCACTCTGGGCCGAAATATTTCTTTCACTAATTTATAAGATGCAAGTAATTAACAGTGGGTGTGCATGTCTCTGCGTGCGCACACGTCCGTGTGTGTGTCGTTTATTTTTATTCCTATTAATGCCTCTTTTAAAGCAGACCTGGCTAGCTTCAAATAAATTTACCCATAAAATCAAAGTAGGAAAACACAAAGTTACCAAACAATATCCAAATTGTTACCAATGAGCCAAACTCCGAACTCTCCCCCGTTAGAGCCGCCTGGGCACGGAGATAAAAATTACAGTGATTTATAATTTGCCATATCGAGGGCTATTGTTTTTGGAAATGTTGGTTACTTGCTAACATGTAACATTCTAACTTCAGAGCCAAAAGACAAGAAGCCAATCAGAGTCACCGTTAGTAGCTGGAATAAAAACCCCGAATCCCAGCAATTCTGCTCCGTTGTGTCCGGGAGCGTGTCCAGGAGCGGGATTTCTTGAACACAAAATAACCTCTGAAAGGAAAAGTATTTCCAAACGTGTCATGTGGAGCTCTGTTGTTTCTTTTCTTTTTTTTTTTTCCCTTCCCTCCCTTCTCCTACTTAAACGAGAAAGAAAGAAATCCTGACAGTGGGAAGACTTGTCAGCGTTTAGCCATCCATAAAAATGTTTTTCCCCGCGCTCCTCCTTTCGCTCGCCGTCCTGGCGTCGGTCTGTCTCATCTCGCTACTCTGCGGCCCCAGCCCCCGCCCGCACATCGCCCCAGCCCAGCGGGGCCGGGGCCGCC